>MU710979.1:0-111651 GCA_026770625.1 Nicotiana glauca | reverse complement strand
ACCCAGTTGAGTCTAGTGTGCAAGGGTAAAATCGAGAGTAAAGTCTACCTCGATCCCCCGATGAGAGAACGGAGGGGGAGCACAGAACCGGGAGGTTGCAGTCGAGGTCAAAGGCCTTTTGTATCGAGCCCCTGAAAGAGCGAATGATATTTTCGATATTGGACATGGTAAAGCGACACGCCCAAGCCGAGTGGAAGTCTAGGCTTCGGGAGACACGTTGAATGGTTGTGCATGACAGATAGAAGGTCGTCATAGCTAACCTCAACTAGATATCATGGCGCGAATCTCACTTGATGTTTATTATGGATAAACAATTATTGAGAAAAGAAGATTTTTATCTTTTTTAGACTAATACTAAGGTTGAAACTCTCCTACTATGTAAAGGAAAATTTTTTCTTGTATATGACACATTGTAACACACGATCCGAGGCAATAAAAGTTTATTTTTACCTTGTAGCTACTGTGAAGAATTTTTCTCACTTGTATTGTTCTTCATTCTCAACTGGGTTCGAACCCAGGGTCTAATCGAGGATGAGGCCATTGTTCAATCTAAGATCAGGCTTGGTCATAACATTGTGATTGGTTCGATCGTTTATTTCGTTTTTTAATTCATTCATCTACTATTCATAATTACTCGTGTTGAATTAAACCACGTACAACATTAGTTATTACTAATTTTGGGGTAAACAGTTTGGCGTCCACTGTGGGGCTAAGGATAATAGTGGTGATAAGCATCTTAACAATTTATGACTTGCGGGGATGGTTAGTTCGGGATTTGGAAGGGTTTGAGTTGAAATCAGAACACTTCGTTCCTTAAGGTTGGCTTAAGAGGCCAAGTTTGACTTCGATCAACATTTTGAGTAAACAAACTTGGAATCAGTATTTGATGTTTCCAATAGGTTCGTATGATAATTTTGGACTTGGGCGTATGTTCAGGTCTGGTTTTGGATGAACTGGGAGCATTTCGGCGCTTAGTAGTGGAAGTTGGCATTTTGAGGAAATTCAATAAGTTTGTGTTGAAATGGATTTTTACATTATAGATGCTCGTTTAGGATTCTGAGCCTGGGAATAGTTTCGTATGATAAATTATGAACTTAGGAGCTCGTCCGCAAGTGGATTCAGAGGTCCGT
Source organism: Nicotiana glauca (assembly GCA_026770625.1). Taxonomy (NCBI): domain Eukaryota; kingdom Viridiplantae; phylum Streptophyta; class Magnoliopsida; order Solanales; family Solanaceae; genus Nicotiana; species Nicotiana glauca. The sequence continues at coordinate 110,521 of MU710979.1, read as the reverse complement.
AGGTCGTTTCAGAGTCATTTGGCGATATTAGAAACTTGAAGTTTTTGAAAAATTTGACAGAGGGTGAAATTTTTGATAACGGGTTCGGATTCTAATTCCGAAAGTTAGAGTAGGTTAGTAAAGTCATTTAAGACTGGCACACAAGATTTGGCGTCATTCCGAGTTGATTTGATAGTAATCGGATGCGCGGAAGTGTTTTAGAAGTTTTTTAGTTCATGAGTAAATTCAGGCGTTTTGGCATATAATTCATGGTTTTTGATGTTATTTCATTGTTTCGATCGCGCGAGCAAGTTTGTATGATGTTATTATACTTATGTGGATATTTGTGTGGAGCCCTGAGGGCTCGGGTGAGTTTCGAACGTTCGAAAGAGGATGAAAAACACACCAGATTTATGGTGTTTCTTGGCATCACTTGCAGGTCTCGCAAATGCGAGAAATAGTTCGCAATTACGAGGAGAGCTTCGCAATTGCGAAGAAGCTCGACTTGGGCATTGTTCGCATTTGTGACACTTGAGCCGCATTTGCAACCTCAGCAGTGATCACATTCGCAACCTTAACAGCTGAAGCCATGCTTCTTTTGCGAACCTGGTTTTGCAAATCGACATTAGAGGCCTGTGCCCAGCTCTTTCAATGCGGGACTTAGGCCATTTATTTCATTTCACTTTATCTCTTGGACGATTTTTGGAGCTTTTGGAAGAGGGTTTACACCTAGCACTTTGAGGTAAGTAATTTTGCACAACATGGGTTAAATACATATATGATGGGGTAAATTTTATGAATTTTGCATTTAGGGTTGGTTAATCACTTTAATAATGGGGATATGAACTTTTGATCACAAATTGATTAATTTGTATGATATTTAGCTAGTTTCGAGTCTTTTGGCACCAAAATTTGGAGTTTTGAGCATCTTTTTGGATTGGGAAGTAGGCTTTGAGACGAGGTAAGTCTCCTTTCTAACCTCGTAAGAGGGAATTAACCCCATAGGTGGATTAAATATATGTGTTTACCTATTTGTAGGGGCTACGTACATATGAGGTGACGAGAGTCTGTACATAGCTACTATCATGCCATTGTCCAGGTTGTTAGGACCCATATCATGCTTTATTTGAAATGTTTGCGCTTTAAATGCTAATTTAATTGCTTAAGTCATGTTGGAATTTGATTAGAGAATTGTAAAGGGTTAAATTCACTTACTTGAAGATTGAATGAAATACTTGACTTTAAATGAGAAATTTGTGTGCTCTTTGAAATAATTGCTATTTGTGGATCGGGCCGAGTGCCACGGTAGCAAATTTAAATAGACGCATCTATGGTTCGCACCGTTCGACCCTTCGATAGTGTACACTTTAAATATTATTTTGGATCGGGCTGCATGACCTTGGCATAATTCGCGCATGATAGTTCTTTGGAACTTTCTATGATTGATATTGCTTAAATGTCTTGAAACATAAGTTGTTAAAAAACTAAACTTGGAACTTATATTTGTGAAAGGAGAACTTGTTATTTCCTGTTATTGAGCTTTCAGTAGTATTCATGAAATTTATGCTTAGTTTAACACTAATATATTATTGTTAGCCCATAGTAAGTGTCAAAGTTGACCCCTCATCACTACTTCTTCGAGGCTAGACTGGATACTTACCGGGTACATATTGTTTATATACTCATACTACACTTCTGTACTTAATTGTACGGGATCTGATGTAGATACGTTTGGTTAACCGTCCGGAGTGCATACTTGATCCTGATTCAAGATTTTACGGTGAGCTGCCCCCTTCTGAGCCATTCAGCAGCATGCCGAAGTCTCTCTTTTGTTTTGTTGCTGTCTAGTCTATTTCAGGAAGTAGGATAGCCACCTTTTATATATTTTACTAGTTGACCACATAATTGTGACACTCTATCTTGGCACATATTAGTAGACTTACAATTTTGGGTTGTATTTCTACAGTTATGACTTCCTTTGGTTGTTTTTCACTTTTGGTTGCTCTAAAAATCCTCTATTTATCAAATGCTTTAAGTTTAAGGAAAGTTAGCTATTTGAATCACTTAATAAAAAAATGACTAGGTTGTTCACTGTTGGCTTGTCTAGCAACGGTGCTGGACGCCATCACGGCCTGACATGGAGTTGGGTCGTGACAACATAGTATCATGATCACTAGGTTCATGTAGGTCTCACAAGTTATGAGCAGGCCTAGTAGAGTCTTGTTGATTGGTGCGGAGGCGTTAGTATTTATGTTCGAGAGGTTATGGGGTGTTAGGAAACTACTCTTTATTCATCTTCTATCATTCAGCCGATGATATACTAAATTATCTCTTAGATGGTAAGAACGCACGCAGAAGACATTCCGGACCCGAGAAAAGCTGCTCCACCCGATTCTAGAGGCCGAGGCAGAGGCCAGGGGAGGGCATCGACCCGAGGTAGGGGATGAGAATGTCCCAGAATTGCCCTAGTTACGCCACCAACGGATCCAATAGAGGATCCCATTATGGAGGAGCAGGGCAAGGTGCACGCAACAGAGCTAGCCCCAGTTGATTTCATGTCAGCACCAAGCTTTCAGAAGGCCATGAGATGTATACTGTGGTTCATATATTCTATGAGCCAGGCTGGTTTATTTCCAGTAGATCCAGACACATCTCAGGCGGGAGGGGGAGAACAGACCCCTCCTACTCAGGCTCATGGGCATTCAGCTGTAATATATCAGACTCCAGGTACATTATCCGTGGGCGGAGCCCATCTAGTTGCAGCAGCTGCACCGGAGTCTAGACTAGTTGCGGACGATGAGCTGCAGAAATTATTGGACAGACGGACTAGGTTACACCTTCCTATCTTCTGAGGCAAGTGTCATGAGGATTCTCTAGGACTTCATCGATAAGTGCAGGGACAGAATGCACAATATGAGGATGTTGGAGTCTCATGGGGTAGATTTCGCTACTTTCCAGTTGGAGAGCAAGGCCCCTTGGTGGTGGCAGTCTTATCTTCTCGGCAAGCTAGTGGATTCTCCTCCCATGACTTGGGGCCAGTTTATGTTGCTTTTCTTGGATAGGTATATTCCACCCTTCGAGAGGGAAAAGTTGTAGTATCAGTTTGAGCAGATCAAGTAGGGTCAAATTTCAGTGACCGATTATGAGGCGAGATTTTTTAAGTTGTATAGCCATGCACTTATGATACTTCCAACTAACATAGAGAGAGTGCAGAGGATTGTTTGGGGGTTACACTCCAATATTCGGGCTAATATGGCTCGGGAGGTTGGGATAGGTACTTCTTATAAGCTGGTAGTCGAGATTGCTCAGATGATTGATGGTTACCGTCAAGGGCAGAGAGCAGATACAGTAGAACAAGGGGTCCCATTTCTCTGGAGAGTTTAGAGGTGCCCCAGTTAGGGGCAGAGGTCAGTTTGGGAGGGCTAGCCTAGTAGGCCCACATATCCAGCACCACTACCTCCTCGGGATGCTCCTGCACGACCCTATTTTAGTGCCATACTAGAGAGTTGCTACCGCCCACCAGCTATCTAGGGTTCTTCCAATGGGTATTCAATCCACTAGAGTTCTTCTAGCCCCTATTTCAGTACCATGCCAAAGAGTTCATACCACCCACTAGTTATGCAAGCTTCTTCCAGTCGGTCTTCAGGCTATCAGAGTTAGACTTCAGGGCAGCATATCACTGCACCGAAGGGTTCTTTCGAGTGCGTAGATATCATTCATATGAGAAGATTCCACCCTATGCTTCGGGGCAAGGCAGTGCAGCAGGGCCAGTAATCCATGATTATAACACTGGCTGTCCGGCCGCCTAGAGGTAGAAGACATGCTAGTAGGGGCCGTCTTAGAGGTGGAGGCTAGGCAGGGTGAGGTAAACTAGCTACTGTTCAGTCAGACGGAGGCTAGCCAACCGGCGCTCTAGCTAGATTCTATGCTTTTCCGGCCAGACCAGATGCATTGGTCTCAGATGCCGTGATCACATGTATTATTTCCGTCTGTGGTAGGGATGTTTCAGTATTATTTGATCCAGGGTCTACCTATTAATATGTATCATCTCTATTTGCTCATTTCCTGGATATTCCTCGTGAGACCTTGGGTACTCCTATTTATGTGTCCACTCCTTTAGGCGATTCAGTGGCTGTGGATCAGATCTATCGATCTTATATGCTCACATTCTTTGGTTACAAGGCTAGAGCGAACCTTTTATTTCTTGATATGACCGACCATGAGATCATCCTAGGAATGGACTGGTTATCCCCACATCATGCCATCTTTGATTGCCATGCCAAGATTGTTACTTTAGCGATGCCAAAGTTACCGAGATTGGAGTGGAAGGGTTCCTCCATTAGTACATCTAGTTGGGTTATCTCTTTTTTGAAGGCTCGACATATGGTAGAGAAGGCTTATTTGGCTTACCTAGCCTATGTTCGAAATACTACCGCAGAGTCTTCGATGATTGACCTAGTGCCAGTAGTCCGAGAGTTTGCTGACGTGTTTCCTTCTGACCTTCCTGGCATTCTACCAAATCGTGATATTGATTCCTATATTGATTTAGATCCAGCTACCCAGTCTATATCTACCCCATCGTACCGTATGGCTCCAAAATAGTTGAAAGAGCAGCTTGAGGAGTTTTTAGCAAAGGGATTCATCAGACCAAGTGTGTCACCTTGGGGTGCACCAGTGTTATTTGTGAAGAATAAAGATGGGACTATGCTGGTGTGCATTGATTACCTCTAGTTGAATAAAGTTACCATCAAGAACAAGTACCCGTTGCCGCGTATTGATGATTTGTTTGACAAGTTGCAGGGTGCTTGGGTGTTCTCTAAGATTGACTTAAGATCATGGTATCATCAGCTGAATATTCGAGACTCGGATGTTCCGAAGACTGCTTTTCGTACTGGATATGGCCATTATGAGTTTCTATTGATGTCCTTCGACTTGACTAATGCCCCAAGATCGTTTATGTATTTGATGAACAAGGTGTTCAGGCCTTATATTGATTCATTTATCATTGTCTTTATTTATGACATTTTGATCTACTCACGTAGATTGGGGGAGCACGAGCAGTATTTGAGAGTGGTGCTTCAGACATTGCGAGAACAAAAGTTGTATGCTAAGTTCTCCAAGTGTGAGTTTTGGCTAGAATCCATGGCATTCTTGGAGCATGTAGCGAGGGTATTAAGGTGGATCCCAAGAAGATTGAGGAAGTTTAGAGTTGGCCTCGTCCTACTTCGGCGATTGGGATCAGTAGCTTCCTGGGGTTAGCAAGATATTATCGCCATTTTGTGCATGATTTTTCATCCATTGCAGCACCTCTGAATAGATGGACCCAAAAGGGTTCTCTATTTCGTTGGTCCAATAATTGTGAGGCGAGCTTTTAGAAGTTCAAGACAATCTTAACTACAACACCAATGCTAGGGTTGCTTTCTGGTCGGGGATGTATATTGTGTATTATGACGCTTCACGTATTGGCTTGGGTTATGTATTAATGCATGAGGGACGAGTTATTGCCTATGCTTCATGTCAGCTGAAGATTCATGAGAAGAATTACCTTGTTCATGATTTGGAGTTAGCCGTGATTGTTCATGCTCTTAAGATCTGGAGGCATTATCTTTATGGGGTGTCATGTGAGGTTTACATTGATCATCGCAGCTTACAGTATTTGTTCAAGCAAAGGGATCATAATTTGAGGTAGCGTAGATGGATTGAGTTACTGAAGGATTGTGAAATCACCATTCTTTACCATTCGGGCAAGGCGAGCATAGTCACGGATGTCTTGAGCTGAAAGGCAGAGAGTATCAGTAGATTGGCATTTATATCAGTAGAGGAGAAACCACTAGCCTCGGACATTCATTCCTTAGCTAACATGCTTGTGAGGTTGGATATTTCAGAGCCCAAATGAGTTCTTGCATGTGTTGTTGCTTAGTCTTCACTATTTGAGCAGATCAAGGCCCGACAGTTTAATGATCCACACTTGGAAGTTCTTAGAGAGACGGTACTACAGGTGGTTATAAGGAGGTTTCTATCAGCGAGGATGGTTTTCAGCGACTCTAGGGTCGTCTATGTGTTCCTAATATCGATGGCTTGAGAGGAAAGATTGTAGAAAAGGTACACAGTTCACGGTATTCCATTCACCCAGGTGCTACGAAGATGTATCGCGACCTGAGGCAGCACTATTGGTGGCGACGAATAAAGAAAGACTTAGTTGAGTATGTAGCTAGGTGCTTAAATTGCCAGCAGTTTAAATATGAGCACCAGAGGCCAGGAGGCCTACTCTAGTAGATAACTATAGCGGAGTGGAAATGGGAGCGCATTACTATGGACTTTCTAGTTGGGTTGTTGCGAAAGTTTGATGTAGTTTAGGTCATTTTCAACAGGCTGACTAAGTCGGCAGACTTCATTCTGGTTGTGACTACATATACTTCTGAGAGAATGGCCCAGATTTATATTTAGGAGATAGTTCGGTTGCATGGTGTTCCTGTTTCCATCATATTAGATAGAGGCCCTAAGTTTACTTGACATTTTTGGAGAGCCGTATAGAGTGAGTTGGGAACCTGTTTAGAAATCAGCATAACATTTCATCCACAGACCGATGGGCAGTCGGAGCGGACAGTTCAGATCTTGTAGGACATGCTCAAATCATGTGTTATTGACTTTGGAGGGTAGTGAGATCGATTCTTACCTTTGGACGAGTTTGCTTACAATAATAATTATCGGTCCAGCATCGAGATAGCTCAATTTAAGGCTTTATATGGTCGGCGATGTCATTCTCCTATCGGGTGGTTTGAGCCCAGCGAGGTTGAGTTATACGATACTGATTTGGTAAAGGATGCCTTGGAAAAGGTAAATTTGATTCAGGAGTGACTTCGCATAGCACAGTCTAGACAGAAGAGTTATGCGGATCACAAGGCATGACATATAATTTATGTTAAGTGAGAAGGTTCTCTTGAAAGTCTTGCTGATGAAGGGTATTATGAGATTCGGGAAGAAGGGCAAGCTGAGCCCAAGATTTATAGGCCTATTTGAGGTGTTGAGGAGAGTTGGGGAGGTTGCTTATGAGCTTCCTTTACCTCTCTGCCTGCCAAGAGTTCATCCAGTTTTTCATATGTTTATGCTCTGGAGGTATCATGCCGACTTGTCACATGTGTTAGACTTCAGCACAATCTAATTAGATGAAATCCTGATTCATGAGGAGGAGACAATGTCCATTGTTGTTAGACAGGATTACCAGTTGAGATCCAAGAGGATTTCTACGATAAAGGTTCAGTGGAGGGGCCAACCAGTCTAGGAGGAGACCTGGGAGTCCAAGGAGGGCATGAAGAGAAGATATCCACACTTATTTAAAACTTTAGGTATGAACTAAAATAGTTCGAGGATGAACGTTTATTTAAGAGGTGGAGAATGTAATGACCCAATCAGTCATTTTTCTTTCTTGAATCCTATCCCGCTAAATAAGACTCCCCCTACTTTCTCTTACTTATTTATGACTGGTGGGGATGGTTAGTTTGGGATTTGGAAGGGTTTGGGTTGAAATTAGAACACTTGGTTCCTTAAGGTTGGCTTAAAAGGCCAAGTTTGACTTCGATCAATATTTTGAGTAAATGACCTTGGAATCAGTATTTGATGATTCCAATAGGTTCATATCCTGATTTTAGACTTGGGCATATGTTCAGATCAGATTTTGGATGACCCGGGAGCATTTCGGTGCCTAATAGTGGAAGTTGGCATATTGAGCAAATTTTATAAGTTTGGGTTGAAATAGATTTTTACATTATAGATATCCATTTAGGATTCCGAGCGTGGGAACAGTTCCGTATTGTAATTCTGGACTTATGAGCGCGTCCCAAAGTTGATTCAGAGGTCTGCAGGTCGTTTTAGTGTCATCTGGCGAAAGTTAGAAACTTGAAGTTTTTGGAAAGTTTGAACGAGGGTAGAATTTTTTGCTATCGGGTTTGGATTCCAATTTCGGAAGTTGGAGTAGGTCCATAATGTTATTTAAGACTTATACGCAAAATTTGGTGTGATTCCCAGTTTATTTGGTAGGAATTGAACGCGCAGAAGTGTTTTAGAAGTTTCGGCATTCAATTCATGGTTTTTGATATTATTTTGGTGTTCCGATCTGTCACGACCCAGATTTCCCACCATCGGGATCGTGATGGCGCCTACTCGTGATAGCTACGCAAGCCAACTCAATTACCTTTCCCTTACTAAACAATTATTTCAATAGTTTATAGCATTAATAAAGAACATGAAATTTAATAAGAATAATAGCGGAAGTCTGATTTATAAATACGAATCAAAACGCGGAGTAGTCAATAATAGCCTCTACCCAAGATTTGGTGTCACAGTACTAACGAACTACTAAGAATATACTAAATATAATGGTCTGAAAGAAATATATAAGCTGTCCGTCTCGAAAAAATTGAGGCAACAGTCTAAAAGAGAACATAAAGAAGAGATGCCGGGCCTGCGGACGCCTGCAAGGCTACCTCAGTCTCGCGAAAATGAAAACCTGCTCCTGCACTACTGCTGCTACTGCTCCTCAAAACCTGGACCTGTGCAAAAATGCACAGAAGTATAGCATCAGCACAACCGACCCCATGTGCTGGTAAGTGTCTAGCCTAACCCCAACGAAGTAGTGACGAGGCTAGACTGGACACCACAAAAACTTGTGCGGTTATAAATATACAACGGAACATCGAATACAAGGCAATTAACAACATGGGAGGGGGAGACATGCTATGGGGAGATACAATATCAACAGTAATCCCAAGTAACAAACTAGAACAACTTAGATTCACAATGAACAAGGAATCAATACTCAATACAAACACATGGTATCAATAACTGTTGCGGCGTGCAACCCGCTCCACAAATATCATTGTTGCGGCGTGCAACCCGCTCCACAATACCACTGTTGCGGCGTGCAAACCGACCCATATCATTGTTCCTGTATCATTATTGCGACGCACAACCCGACCCTCATATATCATTATTGCAGTATGCAACCCGATCCTTAATATTATTATTGCGGCGCGCAACCCGATCCTCAATATCATTGTTGCGGCGCGCAACCCGCTCCTCAATATCATTTAACAGTCTGGTTCCCCAAACAACAGTCACAATTAAGGGACATAAATATAAGTAAATATTTGACAAAAAACCCGGCGAGGGAAAGAATCGAACAAGTTCAACCAAACATCTCGGCAGGGGAATAATCAACAACGCTTTCTTTTCTTACTTTTCTTATTTTATAATTCACTCTACCATTTTGAGCCAACGCTCCAAAGAATCAAGTCCTTTTATGCACTCTCAATATTCGTATCACAATTCAAGTCAATGCTCCCAGGAATCAAATAATCATTTTACCGTTCATATGTTATTCATAACATATTGAAATCCTCCAATAGATATGAAATTCACAACCAATTCATGACAATCACATTATAAGGACTCACGGTCATACTAGATGCCAATGTATAGATACTCCTCACCATGCATATACATCGTACTCGATCACATAGCAATTAGTAACAAGACTCAACTCCTATTCCCTCAAGCTAAGGTTAAACCAAACATTTACCTCAAAGCCTTGAAATCCACTTAATCCTCAACTATCGCTTTACCTCGCAGTTCCACCTCCAATTCGCTCGAATCTAATCACAAATTGTTTAATTACTTCAATAATTACTATACGAATCAATTTGAATGCATAAAAATGATTTTCCCAAGTTTTTTCCAAAAATTCCAAAAATGCCCCCGGGCCCACGTGGTCAAAACCCGAGGTTCGGACCAAAATCCGGTTACCCATTCCCCCACGAACTCAAATATGTAATTTGTTTTGAAATCGGACCTCAAATCGAGGTCCAACTCCCCAATTTATAGAAAACCTAGGTTCTACCCAAAAACCCCAATTTCACCCATGAAAATCCCTGATTTCAAATGGAAAACATGTTTAATGATATTAAAGATTGAAAGAATCGGGTAAAAATCAACTTACAAGTGATTTAGGATGAAGTTTGCTCTTGAAAAATCGCCTATGGTGTTTGGTTTTGAAAGAATGGTGAAAAGTGATGAAATTTCGTCTAAGTATAAAATTTGCTGGGATGCGGATATGGGAAATGCGAACATTGGTTCGCATTTGGGAACAATGTAGGCCTGGGAATTGTGACATCTTCGTTCGCATTTGCGAACTCAGGTCTGGAGGCAGCTTTCGCATTTGCGGCCTTTCCATCGCATTTGCGATGGCCAACCTTCGCATTTGCGAGCCCCTTGTTGCATTTGCGAACACAGAAGGGGGAGGGGACTATCGCATTTGCGAAAATCCCTGTTGCATTTGAGACATATACAGGGCCTCCATTTTTTTCGCATTTACGATGGGTAATCCGCAATTGCGAGTCTCGCATTTGTGAGAAATTTTGTTGCAATTGTGAGAATATCAGACCTGACCTGCAATTTTTTTTTCAAAGTTCAAAATGCAACTCGATACCTATCCAAAACTCACCCGAGCCCTCGGGGCTCCAAACCAAACATGCACGCAACCTCAAAAACATCCTACGGACTTACTCGTGCGATCAAATCGCCAAAATAGCATCATTTACATAGAATCAAGCCTCAAAACACATGATTTTTATTTCAAGCTTCATAAACTTCCAACTTTAGATATTTAGGTCCGAAACACGTCAAATGACGTCCGATTTCGACCAAACTTTACAGAAAGTGCTTAACATATATTTAAGACTTGTACTGGGCGTCGGAACCAAAATAAGAGCCCGATACCATAGTCTTTTATTCAATTTCCATTTCCATTTTCCTTAATAATTTTAGAAAACAATTTAACAGAAAAATTCTTTCCTTGGGCTCTAGATCTCAGAATTCGACTCCGGGGCACATACCCGAGTCCCATATTTTTCTACGGACCTTTCGGGATCGTCCAACCTCGGGTCCGGGTCCTTTTGCCCAAAATGTTGACTAAAGTCAACTTTAATCATATTAATATCAAAATTCTTCAAATGTTTTACAGAATTCACGTATTTTAACACAAATACTTTTTGGCTATGCGCCCGGACTGCGCACGCAAATCGTGACAAGCAAAAATGAGGTTTTCAAGGCCTCGAAAGCACGGAATAAGTGAGCAAACAGGTGATGACCCTTTGGGTCGTCACACGATCGCGCAAGCAAGTTTGTATGATGTTGTTAGAATTGTGTGGGTGTTTGGTGTGGAGCCATGAGGGCTCGCGTGAGTTTTAGATGTTCGAAAGGGGATGAAAAACACACCAGATTTTCTGGTGTTTCTTGTCATCAGTTGCAGGTCTCCCAAATGCAAGAAATAGTTCGCAAATGCAAATTTCGCATTTGCGAGAAGAGCTTCTCGATTGCGAAGAAGCTCGACTGGGTTGTTGTTCGCATTTGTGACCTCAATAGTGACCGCTTTTGCGACCTTAACAGCTGAAGCTAGGCTTCGCATTTGCGACCCTCACATTTGTGAACCTGGTGTTGCATATGCGACATCAGAGGCCTATGCCCAGCTCTTTTAATGTGGGGCTTAGGCCATTTATTTCACTTCACTTCATTTTTTGGGTGATTTTTCGATCTTTTGGAATAGGGTTTTCAACTAGCACTTTAAGGTAAGTAATTTTTACATAACATGGGTTAAATACATAGATTATGGGTATATTAACATGTAAAAGTTGGTGAAAATCAAGGGTTTAGATGAAAATCTAGGTTTTTGATAAAAATGAGATTTGACCACGAAATTGGTAATGAAACTTAGTAAAAATCATATATTTATGTTCTTAAGGTTATGGGAGACAACTTTCTTCAAAACCTTTTGGAATCGAGCATGTGGGCATGGGGGGTGAAATTTAGGAATATTGCATTTACGGTCAGGTAATTACTTTAATAATGGGGATATGAACTTTTGAGCACAAATTGATTAATTTGTAAGATATTTGACTAGTTTCGAGTCGTTTGGCACTAAATTTGGAGAAGTAGGCTTTGAGACATGGTAAGTCTCCTTGCTAACCTTGTAAGAGGGAATTAACCCCATAGGTGGATTAGATAAATGTGTGTACCTATTTTTGGGGGCTATGTACGTACGAGGTGACGAGAGTCCGTACGTAGCTACTATCATGCCAGTGTCCGGGTAGTTAGGACCCGTATCATGCTTTATTTGAAATGTTTGTGCCTTACTTGCTAATTTAATTGCTTAAGTTATGTTGGAATTTGATAAGAGAATTGTAAAAGGTTAAATTCACTTACTTGAAGATTGAATGAAATACTTGACTGTAAATGAGAAATTTGTGTGCTCTTTGTGGATCGGGCCGAATGCCTCGGTATCATATTTAAGTAGACACATCTATGATTCGCACCGTTCGACCCTCCGACAATGCACATTTTAAATATTATGTTGGATCAGGCCGTACGACCTTGACATAATTTTTGCATGATAATTTTTTGGAACTCTCCATGGTTGATATTGCTTAAATGTCTTGAAACGTAAGTTGTTAAATGATAAAACTGAACTTGGAATTTATATTTATGAAAGGAGAACTTGTTATTTCATGTTATTGAGCTTTCAGTAGTATTCATGAAATCCATTCTTAGTGTAACACTTTAAATATATTATTGTTATCCCATATTAAGTGTCAAAGTCGACCCCTCGTTACTACTTCTTCGAGGTTAGACTGGATACTTACTGGGTACATGTTGTTTATATACTCATACTACACTTCTGTACTTAATTGTATAGGATCTGAGGCAGTTACATCTGGTTACCCATCCGGCGGGCATATTTGATCCTGATTCAAGATTTCACGATGGGCTGCCCCCTTTCGAGCCGTTCAGCAGCATGCCGGAGTCTCTTTTCTATTTTGTTGCTGTTTTGTATATTTCAAGCAGTAGGATAACCACATTTTGTATATTCTACTAGTTGCCCACATGCTTGTGACACTAGATCTTGGCACATATCAGTAGACTTACGATTTTGGGTTGTATTTTTACGGTTATGACTTCCTTTAGTTGTTTTCGCTTTTGGTTGCTCTAAAAATCCTCTTTTATCAAATGATGTAACTTTAAGGAATGTTTGCTGTTTGAATCACTTAATAAAAGAAAAGGGAAAATCACTAGGTTGTTTACTGTTGACTTGTTTAGCAACAGTGCTGGATGCCATCACGGACTGACATGGAGTTGGGTCATGACACCTACAATTGATTTTTGAGATACTACAGGCTCAACAAACGACATTAGCACATCTATAGAGTCAAAACCACGCCCCAACAAGGTGAAGCTCGAGCAGTCCAGGAAAATACCCGGAGGGATGCACAAATTACTGTGAGACCAGGTGAAGCCAATCCCGAGGTAAGTCTTGAGATAATGAAAGTGCTCGAAGCATTGACAAAACGGGTGGTGTCAGGTGAAAAAAGGATTGAGGCTAATGACAAGAAGGTGGAAATATACAATTCCAGGGTCTATTAGATCCCGGGGGCACCCTCGATATTGAAGGGGCTAGATTCTATGAAATTTATCCAGAAGCCTTTTCCTCCAAGTGCAGAAACAAATTTGATCCAAAAGGGTTTATCATGACCGACATTCCCAAATGCAATGGGAACATGGATCCAAATGAACATGTGACCTCTGACATATGCGCAATTAAGGAGAACAATTTGGAAGATGATGAGATCGAGTCGGTGTTACTGAAGAAGTTTGGGGATAATTTGTCCATGGAAGCAATGATATGTTTGCCGAGGCCATGAAGGTCAAGACCAGGAAGTTAGATCACTTCAAGGTCAAATAAAGGGATAACGAAATGCTCTGGGAGTTTGTGTCGAGATTCCAGATAGAACGGATTAACCTACCACCGATTATAGATGATTGGTCCGTTCACGCATTCAATCAGAGGATCAACCCTCGTAGTTCCTTGGCCTCTCAACAGTTAAAACAAAATTTGGTGGAGTACCAACGATAACCTGGACCAACATCCACAAGAGGTACTGGTAAAATATTAGGGTCGAGGATAAGCAACTCGGGGTTTCTTTTGGATATGTTTACCCCATCAGGTCTGATGATAGATCTAAGAGAGCAGTTGATCAAGAGCCAAGATATGTATCAACCATACAATGCAGACCGAAGGGAAATGAATTCGGGCATCACCGCATAAGGAACGAGTGGAGGAGTGATCGAGTACCTAGTGGTCGAGGACTAATGAGCAAAAATGGGTTCGACAGGCCACTCGGGAGTAGGGAGGTATCGATATTATAGAAGTAAAACTTCAACATAGACGCTGCCATCATCGTGTTAGCCATAAGACATATCAAAAAGCCAAGTGGCCCCGACCATTATAGTCCGACTCTACCAAGAGGGATCCTAATTTGATGTGTAAGTATCACGACAAGCTGGTCACATGATCAAGGATTGTCGACACTTGAGAGAAGAAGTTGCTCGATTATCTAACAATGAGCACCCCCGAGAATTCCTAAGTGAGTAAGCCAAAAACCACTTCAGGAATAGGGACGCCAACAAATAGGTCAAATAAGAGGAGCCTCAACACGTGATTAACATGATCATCAGAGGAGTTGATATTCCCCAAGGACCAATGATGAAATGCACTAAAGTATCTATACTAGGGAAAAATGCACCTAGGATTATATTCCGGAGGGAGCCATTTCGTTCAGTGACGGAGATGCCGAGGGCATAGTGAAACTTCATAATGATGCACTAGTAATATCCATACTTATCAATAAATCTTGAGTTAAATGTGTGTTTATTGATCTAGGTAACTCATCTCATATCATCAGATCAAGTGCCGTAGAGCAACTAGGGTTATAGGACCAAATTATACCGGATGTCCGGGCATTGAATGGATTTAACATAGCATGAGAGACCACAAAAGCAGAGATAATCTTTCCAGTAAACACCACTGGGATAATCCAAAAAATAAAGTTCTACGTGATCGAATGGAATATAAGGTACAATTCCCTCTTTAGAAGGCCATGGGTCTACAACGTGAAGGCAGTAACCTCGGCCTATCACTAGGCGTTGATGTTTCCCATACCGGGGGAGTTAGAACAGTCTATGGAGAACAAACAGCCTCTAGGGAGATGTTTTTCATTGAAAAGGTAATCCCAGTGTCTACGGTTTCAACTTCAAGGAGCACGGAGCCAACCAAAAAGGAAATGATTAAATAGCAATCACCGATACCGACCTCGGCCAAACTAAAGAAACAAGAAGAATAAAGAGCAGACGATGAGGATGATTATGGCATCCCAAGATCATTCATAGCTCTTGATGACACCAACACCACCAAATTAGTAGTTGAAGAGTTGGAGCAAGTCATATTAATCGAGCATCTACCTGATCGAAGGGTATACCTGAGCATGGGGCTAACCCCCGAGCTTAGGAAAAAAACTTATTGATTTTCTTAAAGTTAACGTTGATTTTTTTGCTTGGTCCCATCTTGACATGATAGGGATCCTACCGGAGGTGACCACTTACAAGCTGAGTTCCCAAAGTTCCATCTGGTTAAGCAGAAGAGGAGACCATAGTCCAAAGTCAGACATGCGTTCATCAAGGATGAGGTATCCAAACTTCTAAAAATGGTATCCATATGGGAAGTTAAATACCCGGATTGATTAGCTAACATAGTGGTAGTACCTAAAAAAGGAAATAAACAAAGGATGTGTGTGGATTATAAATACCTAAATAAAGCATGCCTTAAGTATTCTTTCCCTTTGCCTAACATCAATCAAATAATCAACATGACGGCCATGCACGAGATACTCAGTTTTCTTGATGCCTACTCAGGGTACAACCAAATTCGGATGGACCCAGGCAAGCAAGAAAAAACATCTTTCATAACCAAATTTGGCACCTACTCCTATAACATAATGTCATTTGGATTAAAGAACGCTGGTGCTACCTACCAACGCCAAATAAATCAGATGTTAGAATAATAAATAGGAAAATTAATAGAAGTTTATATTGACGATACGTTTGTCAATTCCCTACGAGCAGAGAACCTTTTGAAACATTTACAGGAAACCTGCGACATACTAAGAAAATACAACATGAAGCTAAACCCAGAGAATTGTGCATTCGGGGTCAGTTCAGGCAAATTCCTCGGGTACATGGTGTCTAATTGGGGTATAGAGATCAACCTCGACAAAATAAGGTCTATAGAGGACATCACCATGGTGGACAATGCCAAGGAATTTCAAAGAATGATTGGGTGTATAGCCGCATTGGGTTGGTTCATCTCGAGATCCTCGGACAAGAGCCATCAATACTTCTCACTATTGAAGAAGAAGAAAAATAACTTTTCCTGGACTCCGAAATGGCATCAGGCTTTGGAAGAACTCAAACGATACTTGTCGAGCCCTCCTCTGCTGCACACTCCAAAGGTAGATGAACAACTATACCTCTACTTACGGTTTTCGAGGTGGCGGTAAGTGGTGTCTTAGTTAGGGAGGAAAAAAGTACGCAATTTCCTATTTACTATGTCAGTAGAACTCTAGGGGATGTCGAATCGATATATCCTCACATGGAAAAGTTAGCACTAACTTTCCTGAGCATTTCCAGGAAGCTACAATCGTACTTTCAATGTCACCCTATATGTGTCATAACCTCTTACCTGCTGAGGAATATCATGCATAAGCTCGAGGTCTCAGGCCAGTTGGCCAAATAGGCCATAGAGATTAGTGGGTGCGACATCGAGTACCCATCCTGAACTACCATAAAATCTCAACTTTTGGCAAATTTCGTGGCCGACTTTATGCCGGCCTTAATACCAAAGTCGAAAAGGAATTAGTGCTCGCCCTAGGGGATAATTTGGGGACCTGGACCATATTCATAGATGGTGCCTCCAATGTGAAAGGGTTTGCGCTCGGTATTGTTTTGAAACCACATATGAGAAGCGTGATCAGGAAGTCTATTAAAACTGTAAAATATACTAATAGTGAAGTTGAGTATGAGGCCATGATTGCAAGTCTAGAACTAGCTAACAACCTTGGGGCTAAAAGAAGCCAAATGTGACTCCTTCATCGTTATTAATGAAGTCAACGAAATGTTCGAAGTAAAAGAAGAATGAATGTGGAGGTACTTGGACAAAATGCAGGTGACCATGCACTAATTCAAGGAATGGACTCTGCAGCATATACCCCAAGTTCAAAACAGTGAGGTTGATGCAATGGCCAACTTAGAGTAGTATGTCAACTCTGATGAATTCAACTCGGGGGTAGTGGTGCAACTGATGAACTCGATAGTGGAAAACGTTCACGCCGAGGTAAAATTGACAAGTTTGATATGGGATTGGAGAAAATAATACAGAGACTACATGAAGATAGGAAAACTGCCTTTGGATCCCAAGGAATCAAGAGCCCTACGCACCAAGGCTGCTAGATTTTGCTTAGTTGAAGGGGCATTATTCAGGAGATCCTTCTTCAGTCCGTGGCCAAATGATTAAGGTGAGGGGAGACCGAATATACCATGAGGAAAGTTGAAAAGGGAACTCTTGAGAACCAATGATAAGTGGGGATTTTGACTAATTAATAGCTCATCTTAGCTTTTGTTTTAGCCCAAAAGTTCTTAATTATATTCCCGAAAATTGATGAAATGTGCTTTAATACAGGAGTATTGGAAAATGAGCCACAAATATGAAATCCAATGCAAAAAGGATTGATGTGAACTCAAGGATAAAAATCAAGCAAAAGGCTAATGTGCAAACTATAGAATTCCTTCTGCAGCCGCAAAATGTAGAGGAAATCCAATAGAGCCCAAGAGCAATGTGCGGCGGCACTCAGATTTCTTCGATTCACAGAAAGGGCCTGTGTGGCCACACCAGGAAATGTGCGGACCATAGAACACTCCAGATGCGGCCGCAGACCATGCTCCTATCAAGACTAAAGAAGAAGTGCGGACAACACATGGAATTGTGCGACCGTAGAACCTCCGAAAGGGCTATTTTGTCCGAAATTTCCAATTGTGTATAAATAGACTTCTTTCATGAAATTAGGTCAAGTTTTGAATATTTGAACATCTATAGCCATTTTCCTTTACTGGTTTAGGCCACTTTAGCTTAATTTAGTGATTAAACATCGGATTTTTGTCTTTTAATCTTTGTATATCAGTTTTATCATTGTTTTTTCCTCTATTTTCTCCATCATGCATTATGAGTAGCTAGATTCTTAGATAGGGTTGTGATCCAAACCTAGTGCGTAAACCTTATGGGTGATTAATTTTATGCTCGTTTATGATTGGATGTTTGTTATTTAGCTAGGTTTATGCTTTATTTGTGAATTAATCGTTGCAAACATTGATTTACGTCTTGTTGACTTAGTCTCTTCTTGAGAAAGAGAGACCTAGTCTAGGCCAAGCTAGCTAACAAGGAATTGGGTCAATTGAGAAATTGATCAACCCAATTAAGGGGTTCAACCTAGAGATAGTAACAACCCGACTTGAGCTCTTATCAACCATTTCGGTAGATACTCATTTGGTCTTGAGAAAGTTAAATTGGGAAAACTCATTCTCTGACCAAGAGGTATTAAGTGTGCAATGCAATGTTGTGAGCTACAATACACCCCGTCTAACAAAACAACATAAAAGTCTTTATCCCATTAGGCGAACACCTAGGTCATGGTCACAACTCTAGTCCTCTTACAACATTTGAAAAACAACCAAAAACATCATTTCTTAGTTTCAATTACTTAGTTGCAATCTTAGTTTAATTTATCTATGAAACCAACTAAGTTTTTGGAAGTGCAATGTAGGATAGGTCGAGCTCATATACCATAATATATACTCCTAAATCCCACTTTCATAGCTCCATGTGGAATTTGAGTCCGACTCAAAGTTGGGTATTACTATTGCATCGACCATTTCACTACCTCAAATAGAGGGTGTGACTTGGACGACATCAATTTTTGGTGCCATTGCCGAGGAGCTAAAAATGAATTTAGCTATATATTTGGTTTTGTGTGTGAATTGTTTTCTTTTCCTTCATAGTAAATAATTTTTTTTTGAAACAATTATAGGTGAACAATGGCTCTCAACAACAATGATTCTGTCACGACCCAATTCGAAGGGCCGCGACGGGCAACCGGTGCCTTACTCAACCGAGTACTAGCATAACATATCTTTCTTATTATACTATCTTGAGTAAATGAGCCCGAAACCCGTCATGAGATAACAACAATAAAACATAAGGAAATACTCAATATATGACGATCCAACATGATATAAAAACTTATACATGTAACATACGAGCCTATAAGGCTGACTTGACCATGTGTAAACTCAATACATAGGTCAACAAGGCCATACATGTATCCATAATCCTGACATCTGTCTACAAGCCTCTAAGAGTACATAAAATCATAAAGTTTGGGACAGAGACTCGCCATATAAATCAATACATATCCAAAGCATACTGACCAAATAGTCAACTCCAGAGCTAGTAAAGTGCACCAACACTTCCCCTGAGCTAATAGCCTACTAGGAGGAATGTCAACCTATCAATTAGGACCTGCGGGCATGAAATACAATGTCCCCAGGCAAAAGGGACGTCAGTAAAAATAAAGTACCGAATATGTAAGGCAGAAAAGCATAAAAAAGAACATTAATATAAAGAGAGATGGAGAAGCTACAACTTGTAATATTTGAGTGCCTCTGGGACTACTGAGATGAAATGCATAATACATATATATATATACATAAACTTTTAAAAACATTCGCCTTTGTGGGCATCATCATCATCATATCGTACGCGGTCTCAAAGAGAACTCGGTAAAAATGTATCCGGCCATCAAAAGGCTTGGTAGAATAATACCCGGCCACGTGGAGCTCGATAAACTCAACTGATCAGTGGTTGCACAATAAGTGTCGTACCTGGTCTACTATAGCGCGGCTCGGTAGAGTAAAATAGATACTATATATAATGCATGCTAGACTCATGGAATCACGTTCTAAACCTTTTGGAGTAACTTAAGGTCGTTGCACCTTCGATTAAAATTATGGACAACATACCATCAATATGAGCTTCTATAGGATTCAAGGATCATACATAATTGATTAAAATAACTTTATAAGGAAAGAACAACATGGCAACCTTAGTTTCTAGAGTAGATCCGTTATGAAATAGCGTATTCATTTCACATTAGATCATGCCAAAAGAAGAGGGAAGTGCCTTAACATACCTTAACCATGTTGAGTCCTTAATACCTCCCAAACAACTCTTCAAACAACTCAATTCAATCTACCATTGCATAAGGAGATTCAAAATCAATATTGAATAAAGGCTAAGTCTGCAACATACTTATAGCTCATTTATATAAATTTGGGCATCATCTCCCCTCTAACAAGAGCCTCCTCCAATATCATATACCAACAACAATTACCAGAGAAATCTAGCAATACATAATTATCAATAACAAGACACCATAAAACAAAAACAATTCATAACTATTTTACGGCCAAGCTCTAATTGGAATTTGTATATCCCATATCATCCCTTATAGACTTTTTACTTTAAATTAATAGTATCATTAAAATGATAATGAAGTCATTCATCAATAATTCCAGCCTTATACCATATATTGATAACAAAGAAAATGATCCACAACTTCAATTATTCTTAATTAGCAACTTTATTCACTAGTTCATGTCTAGTTCATCCATTTGATCCAACCGATGTCAATTTAACCTTAAGCACCTGTAGGAACACAATATAATTACCTCCTACAGTAGATGCAAGTCAAAATACATGTTATATTTAGCTTACAACAGCCGAACACACCCCAATCAATTATACCAAAAATGACGACTATAGTAGTGTCCAACAGCCCGAAAATATTATAAAGAATGACTAATCCATTATTTTACCATTATGTGGTATTTCTCCACACTATTTATCCTAAAAAAACTCTATTAATTAGCAGCAAAATATACAACACAAAAGCTACACGAAACAGCTCACAAAACAGTCCATTACAAATCAAATAACTCAAAACTCACGACTTCCGATCACCATCCCGTGAGTTCTAAATATTATGAAATTAATTAATCAACCTTCCTTGATATTTAAGAGCTTAAAACCATAAATTAAGAATTTTCTTAACTATTAAAAACCTTCCAAAACTCAAGCTATTAAGAAAAAGAGAGGCAATACAGCGATACTTACGTCGTAGGGATCGTTCTAGTATTATTGTTTCTTGATTTCATGGCCCGGATGATAGTATTGTTTGAAACCCTTGTATTGAGCTTAAGGGTGATGTTAGGGGTCTTATTTGGTCGTGCTCTCTGTAAATATTCAGAAAGAGACGAGATAAAGGAGATAATCTCCATTTTGTTGAAAAGTCAAAAGGTGCTACTTGGCACCCTATAATTGGCTCGTCTTCTAACGCTTATAACTTTTTATCAAGGTATCGTATGAGCAAACGGTTAAGAACATTGGAAACTACATTCAAAGAACTTCAATTTTATATATAATATATCCCAAAAATACCTCATATAGAAGATGAAATTTATTACTCAAAAAGCTTCATTACAAGGCAAATCCTTAGTCGGTTTTTTTGCAACTTAAATTCGATTTTTCTCAAACTTTATAATTCATATTCAAACATAATACATAGTCATATCATGTCTTTAAATTCATTTAAATCATGATTAAAAAGTCTCATATTCGACTTGATTAACACTTCGGCAAACCTTTCTTGTCCTTGTAGAAGGATTTCATCATTTTTGAGCTTACATCAATTGACACATGACGTACTTTCAGGTACAAAAACATGGGTTGTAACATTATTCCCCCCTTTGGAACATTCGTCGTCGAATTTTGAGTGATGCGCTTCTCATTCTCATACCATATGGCTCTTGTGAATACTTTAATATTGTCCTTTGTCATCTATGTAATTGTTCTGTGAATAAATTTGAAAACCAAGGAATTCCCCCCTTTTAGCCTATTCTCACCTCGTGAATTATGGCCGGAGTTCTTCCAATCTCGTAACTTCGACTACCTTTTATGATTTATCCTATATGACTATGTCCTTTTATGTACGACTCTTCTCTCCTTTTTTTTCCTCTAGCTTTTCGCCAATCTCATGGCTTCACTTTGTGAATACATATATAGAAATATGACATGATGTCCCTCTGGGAATATATATGTATACTTAAGCTCTTCGCTTGGTACTTTGCTGAATGTACGACTATTGCTATATTTCATTTTATAGCCTTGGTTATCTATCCTTATGGCTTTAATGCATCTTGGTAGGTCATACTGTACTACAACACTTACTTCAGCTTATTATTACTGAGGTGTGCTACACAACTCTAGGTTACTTTCTCATTGCTTGTCCCATAACCTGCTGGCGCAACCCTACCACATTAGGAACATATAATCGTCCTCGATATTTGATGACTCCATCTCAAATAGTTTCTTCTCCTTTTGAGGGGTTGTATATCTGTAATGATCTAGCACATGATCTTTATACTATCATTCCTGAACTTTAGTTACTAAAATAGAGGTTGTCATATCCTGAGTAGTAACTTTGGCACCACCAGAATCTAGTAATCAAATTCCCATATTAGCTAACTGATGAATCTCACAAGCCATCTTACTCTTCTATGGCTGTAAATATGATAGGCTACCCATAGATCTATCACTGAGGGTGTTGACTACTACATTCTCCTTCCCTGGATGGTAAAAAAATAACATCATAGTCTTTCACTAGCTCCAATCATCGCCTCAAATGTAATATATTGTCATTAAGGCTCGCGTCTCATCGGAGAACATCTGAAGTAATTTTCTTGATGCATCTAGGGATGATACTAAACTTCAATAACTGCATTTTCATAACATCCCAACGTATTCATCTTACGGGGGCATTCTAATACCGTGTCATCCATGAAATCCCTTTTCTTTAAATCATTATTCAACCGAAGGCCCAAACAGTATTCTCTTAACTATCACAATTACACCCTTATTCTACTACCAGGGCAGTATTCCGTATCTTCTAATTGCTCCTGTTCTTAGACTCCCCTGAGTTCATTCAGAGTGTACCGAGCTTTCTACAGCTCATGGGAAGCATCAACCATCTGGTTTTGACGGGTTTAATCCTTAGACCTTGCCTATTATTGTCACATTCTCACTCACATTTACCATACTTACCTTTAAATCTCGCACCGTATCTTCTATCGATTTCATAACCTCCCTTCTACATTGCTGGAATTCACATCCATGCCTTAAAGCTTTACTATAATACTTGCAACCCTAGTGCATACACAATTTGGTGAAAGCTTCGTATTAACGTCTCACAACTCAAACCGAAGGGCCGCGATGGGCACCCGGTGCCTTACTCGACTGAGTACCAACATAACATATCTTTCTTATACCTCTGCTATTAAAAGTGCTCCTGCTATGGTTTTAGTCACGATTTCTATAATCATCCGGGTCTAACAATCGGACTCATGATGTAACTTTCGAGCTTCCTCTTCCTTCTCAGCATTTAATTAAGCCTAGGCTATCTTCCAATCTTCAGCTTGGGGTATTAGCTATTACATTAGTTCATGGACTCTATGTAGCATCCATGATATAATCTTCTAACAATTCAAGCCTTTATATGTGACATAAACTTAATTCTTTCTTTTAACTTATACCAGAGTCTCCTATAACTGTATGAATGTCAACATATATGCTGCATGGATATAACTCTGAAGTCTTAAGTGCATTCACAATGTAATTAACTCTAGAACATTGATTAAATAATTCCTTTTATGTCTTCTCAGCATTCTTTAAATGTAATCAATCACTTTTCCTGGTCGTTATGCCACTTGTTGCATGAATACTTGACTTATCTTATTGCTCACCAATACTTGAATTTCCTATAACTCATATGATCTCAAACATCACATTTGATTATTTTTTCCATTCATTAGCCACTATAGGCGCCACTTTCTTATAGAGTGTATACCATATTGTAGTGAGACTGTTGTTACAAGACCATTTCGTCTTTGTACCGTTATACTTAAGTTGAAGCCTTCTTCCTTATTTCCTCAGCTAGTCTTTCTTTGTCGTACTTAAGGAGATCTTCTGGATCTTGTAAAGTTACGATCTTGTTATTCTGTATACCTAAAGGAATTTTTGATATTCTTACTCTCCTACAAACATCCTTAGTTACATACCTTCATGCCCTTGTGCTCGTTGGGTTACTTCTAAACTCAGATTTGATTGTCTCCTTAGTGGAACTCTCTATTATTTTCATAACATTTATACGGTACCTTTAGTAACCCAACTCCTAGCTGAATATTTCTCAAGGTTACGACATAATATCTGCGAGACTAAATTTACTAGATTAGGATTCACTACATTTATCTTGCATGATCTGTTGA
This sequence comes from Nicotiana glauca, assembly GCA_026770625.1. Taxonomy (NCBI): domain Eukaryota; kingdom Viridiplantae; phylum Streptophyta; class Magnoliopsida; order Solanales; family Solanaceae; genus Nicotiana; species Nicotiana glauca. Next base: position 86,173 of record MU710979.1, on the reverse strand, counting down.
TTTGCTTATAACCTCTTGTATATCCATAACTTGGCTCTTCTGAATCAACTACAAACCACTCGTTAGTCCATTCTCATATCTATATTCCTTGTAATCTCTCTTTAGTTAATTACTTTGTCTTAAGTTACCTGATCAAGTGTTCATTTGCATTTATCTATCAATATCATCGGGTGCGCAACCATTACCGCTTCTCTCCGGTGTCATGCTTGCATAATGTTCTGGAGTCATATCATATCTATAGGATCTAAATAGATGTTATCTCATTCCTTTCACCCTTTTACTGCATTCCTTCTTTACTATTCCATAGTTACCTCTTCATCTTGCCATTTTTTCACATCTTCACTAACATCTTACCCGCCTTGCGGTAACCCCTCTATATCGGGGATAATCGAATTTATTACGCACAAGGGTGACACTTAGTGTAACTGGCACACTTAGTTCCTTAAGCTTAACTTTGCTCCATTTGCTTGCTTTAGAGAAGCATCTTTCTAAATGAACCTTAAAGGTTATTCTTTTGTTGTCCATTCTATTATTCTCGGAATGTTGCCTATGAAATTCCCATGATAACAACTATTACAAAATCTTTCAACCCCTAATTCATGTTTAGTTTTTCTTGTTCACCAGCCCATACTAATTTCTACTACTCTGGGGTCTAACCTTTCCTCTTGGTAATTACATTAAAGTCACCAACTCATTTCTCAAAATAAGGATATGACTTTATGGCTTATACTCTTTTATTCCCTCAAGGCCTGTCACCTCTTGTATTTTCCTTCACTTGACTATAGACTCTGTAATCGTGCCATAGTTTGATTTATTATTATCACACAAATATCACATCTTACTCATGATACTTCATTTACACTCTTCTTATTCTCCGAGTAATATTTTTTTATCTTTCACTTTATTCTGAAAACTTCAACAAAAAATTCTTTCTTATTAGCTCCCCTTGCTTTATCTCAATAGCTCTTCGGAATGCCTAACATTCTTCCCTTCTTTTTTTTTACTCGAGCTGGAGCCATACTAAGGGAAATATTTTTCCTTTCTAGGATCCCACTGCCTATCTTCTAAAATTTCTAAATTCTCTAGTACTCGTATCTGACTGTATAATTCTAGAGTTCACTATCTGGGTATCTCACAAGAAGATATATTACCATATTTGCACTATCATTCAGAAACATTAGTTAATGATAGCAATCCATCCATAATTTTGGGTTACTCTAACCCGAACTGAATCTTGATATCACATTCTTCTCTTAAACTATATTTTTTATCTCCCATAGGGCAAAACTGAGATGGATGTGGTCAATTGTATATATCACCGTTAATATTGAAGGTAACACCAATATTTTTTACATGTTTCTGCCTGAATTGTAAATACTGATAATCTTCATTAACTAGGTACCTCGTACTCTTCGTCAACTTGCTTGTCTTACTTATTGAAACTTGTATCTACTTTCCGATTTACTTATTCCTTTTTTACTATACGAGTAGATAGATATTCTTGCCTTAGATCTCCGTATCAAGAAGCTTACACATCTTAGTACACATATGATCTGCTGAAGACCTCATAGTTAGTCATCATAAGCATGATGCAAAATCGAGTTCCTCTGACTCAACTCTTTCGCATCAAAATTCAATATCTTACCAACTGTCTTTCTGGAGGTAGGTATCACCGTATTACGAACACAATAGAATTTAGAAGTTTAAATTCTTACAATTGAGTTCTACAACATGATCTAGAGTAAGAAGAAAGAGTGACAGTCCTAAATGCCCTGTAGCCTGCTACTTATAAGTATGGTGCACAACACACCCATAAATAAGACTCTACTAGACACGGCTTGTAGACTCCCTAGGAAATAACTGCTCTAATACCACTTCTGTCACGACCCAAACCGAAGGGCCGCGATGGGCACCCGGTGCCTTACTTAACCAAGTACCAAAATAACATATCTTTCTTATTATACTATCTTGAATAAAACATGAGGGAATACTCAACATATGATGACCCAACATGATATAAAAACTTATGCATGTGACATACGAGCCTATAAGGCCGACTTGACCATGTGTAAACTCAATACATAGGCCAACAAGGCCATACATGTATCCATAAACCTGACATCTGTCTACAAGCCTCTAAGAGTAAATAAAATCATAAAGGTTAGGACAGGGACTCGCCATATCAATCAATACATATCCAAAGCATACTGACCAAATAGGCAACTTCCGAGCTAGTGGAGTGCACCAACACCTCCGCTGACTGATAGCCTACTAGGAGGAATGTCAACCTATCAATTAGGACCTGCGGGCATGAAATGTAGCATCCCGAGACAAAAGGGACGTCAGTATAAATAATGTACCGAGTATGTAAGGCAAAAAAACATAAACAAGAACAGTAATATAAAGAGAGATGGAGGAGCTACAACCTGTAACATCTGAGTGCCTCTGGGGACTACTGAGATGAAATGCATAATACATATATATATACACATAAACTTTTAAAAAAATTTGCCTTTGTGGGCATCATCATCATCATATCATACCCGGTCTCAAAGAGGACTCGATAAAAATGTACCCAGCCATCATGAGGCTCGGTAGAATCATACTTGGCCACATGGAGCTCTATAAACCCAATTGATCAGTGGTTGCACAATAGGTGTTGTACCTGGCCTACTATAGTGCAGCTTGGTAGAGTAAAATAGATACTGTATATAATGCATGCTAAACTCATGGAATCACGTTCTAAATCTTTTGGAATGACTTAAGGTCGTTGCATCTTCGATTAACATTATGGACAACATACCATTAATATGAGCTTCTATAGGATTCAAGGATCATACATACTTGCTTAAAATAACTTTATAAGGAAAGAACAACATGGGCAACCTTAGTTTCTAGGAGTAGATCCGTTATGAAATAGTATTCATTTCACTTTAGATCATGCCAAAAGAAGAGGGAAGTGCCTTAACATACCTGAACCACGTTGAGTCTTTAATACCTCCTAAGCAACTCTTCAAACAACTCAATTCAATATTACCATTGTATAAGGAGATTCAAAATTAATATTGAATAAAGGCTAAGTCTACAACATACTTGTAGCTCATTTATATAAATTCGGACAGCATCTCCCCGGTAACAAGAGCCTCCTATAATAACATATAACAACAATAATTACCAGAGAAATCCAGCAATGCATAATTATTAATAACAAGACACCATAAAACAACAAGAAGTCATAACTATTTTACGACGAGCGACAAGCTCTAATTGGAATTTGTATATCCCATATCATCCCTTATAGACTTTTTACTTTAACTTAATAGTATCATTAATATGATAATGAAGTCATTCATAAATAATTCCAGCCTTATACCATATATCCATAACAAAGAAAATGATCCACAACTTCAATTATTCTTAATTAGCAACTTTATTCACTAGTTCATGTCTAGTTCATCCATTTAACTCAACCGATGTCAATATAACCTTAAGTACCTGTAGGAACACAATATAATTACCTCCTACAGTAGATACAAGTCGCAATCCATGTTATATTTAGCTTACAACAACCCAGCACACCCCAATTAATTATACCAAAAATGACGACTATAGTAGTGTCCAACACCCTAAAAATATTATAAAGAATGAATAATCCATCAATTCACCATTAGGTGGTGTTTCTCCACACCATTTTCCCTCCAAAAACTCCATTAAATAGCAGCAAAATATACAGCACAAAAGCTACACGAAACAACTCACAAAATAGTCCATTACAAATCAAATAACTCAAAACTCACGGCTTCCGATCACCGTCCCGTGAGTTCTAAATATTATGAAATCAATTAATCAAACTTCCTTAATATTTAAGAGCTTAAAAATCAGAAATTAAGAATTTTCTTAACTATTAAAAACCTTCCAAAACTCAAACTATAAAGAAAAAGAGAGACAATATAGCGATACTTATGTCGTGGGCATCGTTCTAGTGTTATTGCTTCTTGATTTCGTGGCCCGGATGATAGTATTGTTTGAAACCCTTGTAGAGAGCTTAAGGGTGATGTTAGGGGTCTTATTTGGTCGTGCTCTCTAGAAATACACAGAAAAAGGCGAGATAAAGGAGATAATCTCCATTTTGTTGAAAAGTCAAAAGGTGCTACTTGGCACCCTATAATTGGCTTGTCTTCTAACGCTTATAACTTTTTATCCGGGTGTCGTATGAGAAAAAGGTTAAGAAAATTTGAAACTACATTCCAAGAACTTCAATTTGATATATAATATGTCCCAAAATACCTCATATAGCACACGAAATTTATTACTCAAAAAACTTCATTACTAGGCAAATCCTTAGTCGGTTTTTTCGCAACTTACATCCGATTTTTCTCAAACTTTATAATTCATATTCAAACATAATATATAGTCATATCGTGGATTTAAACTCATTTAAATCATGATTTAAAAGTCTCATATTCATCTTAACTTGCTTACCACTTTGGCAAACCGTTCTTGTCCTTGTAGAAGGATTTCATCCTTTTTGAGCTTACATCAATTGACTCACGACGTACTTTCAGGTACAAAAACATGGGTTGTAACAGATTCTCTTGGAAACATTCCTATAGGTGATGTGGACGTGGAAGATGATCAAGTTTAAGAGTTTCCTCTTGACCCTCATGCAAATAGACGAGGTAGATCGCCTCAAGATAATGTTCCTGTTCCACCCCTCCTCCACCAAGAGCGGCTCCACATTGGGTGTTGCTAAATGAAGGATACGCAAGTGCCATAGTCCCGCTCCACATTAGGGCGAGCAACTTTCAAATGAAAAATGTTATGTAGACATTGTTAGAGCAACGGGTATTCTTCACCGAGGCTTTGAACCAAAATAGGTACAAGAACTTGAAAGGGTTTGTTGAGACTTGCTGGAGGAGTAAACAGACAAACGTCTTCGAGGATATTTTACGGTTGAGGCTATTTCCTTTCTCTCTACGGGGGAAGGACTTGGATTGGTTAGAGAGGTTTCCAAATCATTCTATCCATACATGGGATGGATTGGCCGAGAAATTCATTTACAAGTTCTTATACTACCAGACATATGGCAACTCTTAAGGATGAGATTCTAGATTTCAAACAAGAAACCAATGAGCCTTTACATGAGATATGGGAGAGGTACCGTACTATAGTGAAAGAGTGCACGAACAGTGACATGACAGAGGCTATGATTCAACAAACTTTCTATAGGGGTATCAATACTACCAATAAATGCGTGGTAAAGCAACTCGTCGGTAGAAATTTTATGATAACACCGTATGTGAAAGCTTGGGAGATTCTAGATGAGATGGCAGATACTTCATTGGCATGGAAAAGTAGAGAAAACGTTCTTGAAGGTGATCCAAATGTGATTCACTTACATAAATAATTACATGATCATGGGCAAGCAATTGTCGAGTTGACCACCACAATGAATCAACTAGCCAAAGCTCAACTTCAACAAGTGCAAGGTCCTAAGCAAGTTAATGCAATAGAGGGAGTTAGTATGATGGTAACGAGAGAAGGCAAAAGGGTCCTCAAGTGCAAAAACCATGTTAAAAATTATGTGCAAGATGATAGTGGATTTGATCAAGATTAACAATACAATGAACAAGAAGAGGAAGTACAATATATGAAAAACTTCCAAGGGCAAAGAAACAACAATCAAGGCCCTAATCAATAATAATGACGACCACAAGAAAATAACGGAAATTGGAAATCAAACAATCAAGGTAGTTGGAACAATCAAAACAACAAAGGGAATTGGAACAATCAAAGCAATCAAGGAAACTGGAATGGTCAAAACAACCAAGTCAACTGGAGTAGCAGTAATCAAGGATATTGGGGAGGCAACAACAGAGGAGGGTGGAACAGTAACCAAGGGAATCAGGGGTCGGGTTTTCAAAGGCCCCTGATGTATCAACAACTGAGCATCCCACCTCCCTATCCTTCCCAAGGTCCAAGTTTTTCCAACAATAAGATGGACCGAATGGAGAACATGTTTAAACAAATGATGGAGAAGAATGCTGATTCTGATGCTCAATTAGCCTCTTATAACACTTCAATTTGTAATTTGGAAGTTCAATTGCGGAAAATCTCGCAAGCTTTTAACACTCGTCCTAAGGGGGCACTACCAACGTGGGTACGTTGGTGAACCCAAATGGTAGGAATAACACGGGACATGCCATGGCCATTACTACAAAGAGTGGAAAAGGTGGGGATGCAACCAACTCAAGTCAAAAGAAAATTTTAGATAATGAGCAATTGGTACAAAAATATGAGATGTCAAGGTGAGGTTGAAGAAAATGATGAGGTGAGAATTTATATTGATGACAATGTGGAGGAGACTCATGAGGAAGTGAACCTGTCTAGGGAGCATATTGTTGACATACCGGAACCAGTAGTGCCAAAGTCTAAGGCGCCAATGCCAAGGCCTCCTCCTCCATATCCTCAAAGGCTTGACAAGAAAAATGGAGAGAACCAATTCAAAAAGTTCATTGACATGATGCAAAGTCTATATATCAATGTGCCATTGGTTGAGGCTTTGATGCAAATGACTTGTTATGCAAAGTTCATGAAGGATTTTATGACAAAGAACAGGTCAATGAATTATGAAACTATAAAGATGACTCATCAAGTGAGTGAAATTGTGCACTCAATATCTCCTAAATTAGAAGATCCCGGCACTTTCACAATCCCTTGTAATATTGGGAGTGCCGACTTTGCTAAAGCTTTATGTGGCCATGGGGAAAGCATCAACTTGATTTCCTATTTGGTTTTAAGGACTTTGGGGATTGGGAAATGAAGACTCACATCTATGAGGCTACAAATGACGGATCATACCATGAAGTGACCGTTGGGCATTACTGATGATATTTTTGTTCGTGTTGATAAATTCATCCTTTCGACAGACTTTGTGATTCTTGATTATGATGTGGACTATGAGGTGAAAATAATTTTTGGTCGACCTTTCCTTTCTATGGGGAAGGATGTTCTTGATGTGGAAGCCGGTGACTTCAGTTTCCAGGTGGGTAATGAAGTGATGGTTTTCCATGTGTGTAAATCTATGAGGCAACTGAATAGCAATGAAGTTTATTCGTTTGTGATTTGGTGACTGATGTGATTATTGAGGAAATAAGTGTCATGATGAATGTTGATGATACTTTGGAGGTCGTATTACTCAATTATGATGATCAAGAAATAGAGGGTTATGTGAGCCCCGCAAATTGTCCTTAGATCTTGAGAATAAAACAACCCCTCTAACAAAGCCTTTAATTGAGGAGCCTCCTGTCTTAGAGTTGAATCCATTGCCTCCACATCTTCGGTATGAATTTCTTGGCCCTTCTTCTACTTTACCGGTTATTCGTTCCTCTTGTTTGACTAGCGTGAAAGTGGATTCCACTTTGGCGGTGCTACAAAAGAGGAAGAAGGCTATTGGATGAACTTTGGCGAACATTCGGGGGATAAACCCCACATTTTTCATGCACAAGATTAATTTGGAGGAAGGTTCCAAATCTATTGAACATCAAAGGAGACTCAACAAAGCCATGAAAGAGGTTTTCAAGAAGGAGGTCATAAAATAATTGGATGCCGGGGTTGTGTACCCCATTTCTGATAGTTCGTAGACTTCTCTGGTGCAATGTTTCCCAAAGAAGGGGGGTATGAAGGTGGAACAAATGATAAGAATGAGTTGATTTTAAAAAGAACGGTAACCGGGTAGAGAGTGTGTGGGGACTATCGCAAGCTCAACAAAGTCACAAGGAAGGATCATTTCCCACTTCCCTTAATAGATAGAATGCTTGATAGATTGGCCGGCGTACTTTATATTGTTTCCTTGATGGATATTCCGGCTACAATCAAATTCTTATTGCTCTAGAGGATCAAGAGAAGACTACTTTCAAATGTCCTTATGGGATTTTTACATTCTTGCAGATGTCGTTTGGGTTGTGCAATACACTGGCAACTTTCCAAAGGTGTATGGAGGCTATCTTCACGGACATAGTGAAGGAATTTCTTGAAGTCTTCATGGATGATTTTTCTGTGGTCAGGGATTCTTTTGATGATTGTCTAGCAAATTTAGACAAATTAATAGCAAGATGAGAAGAAAAAATTTGGTGCTAAATTGGGAGAAGTGTCATTTCATGGTTGAGGAGGGCATTATCCTTGGACATAAGATCTTAAAGAATGGCATTGAAGTCAACAAGGCAAATATCAAGGTGATTTCTAAACTCCACCTCCAACTTCGTCCAAAGGAGTGCGAAGTTTCATAGGTCACGCGAGATTTTACTGACGGTTCATAAAGGACTTCTCTAAATTGGTAAATCTGTCGTGCAAGCTTTTGATGAAAAATGCCAAGTTCCATTTCAATGATGACTACATGAGAGCCTTTGAGTTGTTAAAGCTCAATTTGACTACTATTCCCATCATTCCTATTCAAATTGGAGTGTTTCTTTTGAGCTTATGTGTGATGCAACTGATATAACGGTGGGGGCCACAAGCTCTTTCATTTGGTCTATTATGCAAGCAAGACAATGAATAGTGCATAAGTTAACTACACCGTTACGGAGTTTTCTATGAAAAATTTTCACCTGTACTTGATGGGTGCAAAGGTAATTATTCATACGGATCATGCAACTCTTCGTTACCTCATGAGCAATGAAGATTCAAAAGCCCGTTTGATGAAATGGGTACTGCTATTGCAAGATTTTGATATTGACATCCAAGATCAAAAAGGAAGTGAAAATCAAGTGGCGGATCACTTGTTTCGTTTGGAGGAGGAGGGGAGTCCGCATGATGGCCTTGAAATCAATGACTCTTTCCCCGATGAGTAACTTTTGGCTATTTCTATGAAAGATATGCATTGGTCTGTGGATTTGGAAAAATTATCTTGTGAGTGGAATCATTACGGTTGAGTTCTCTTCGAACCAAAGGAAGAATCTCAAACGTGATTGTGAAGACTACTATTGGGATGAACCATACCTTTTTCGGATTTGCACGGATGGAGTAATTAGAAGATGTGTACCGGAGGAGGAGCAAAGTGAAATTCTTGGGGCTTGTAATACTTCGCCTAATGGTGGTCACTATGGTGGAGCAAGAACGATGGCCAGTGTCTTAAGTTGCAGTTTCAATTGGCCCACTCTCTACAAGGATGCTGGTGATCTTTTCAAGCGTTGTGATGAATGCCAATGGGCCAGTGGAATCTCAAAGAAAAATGAAATGGCCCCCACCACAATTTTTTAAATATTTCATTTTTGATGTGTGGGGTGTAGACATGTAATTTTTGACCCTCCCCCAAGATTTTACATATTTTAGTATTTAAATAGTTAGTTTAGGTCTAGTACCAATATTTTAACTAGTTTCGACTCTTTTACTTTATTTTAAGAACAAAAATTAAAAATTACAAAAATAGTTCTATATTTCTCTATTTAATTCACGTATTAGGTATTTTAGAAGGATATGTTAAATTTTAATCTATTTTTATTCTAATATAATCTTTGAAAGTACTAAAATAGATTCAACTTTAATTTTTAGTTTTATTTTAAAATAATAGTTTATTAAAATCAATTAATAGTTATTTTATATTCTTTTATAAGTATGTTATATTACTTTAGAAGTAAATTAAATTTTTAGCTTTTTCTTAGCTCAATTTTGTAGATATTTAGAGCCTAATTTCGAAGCCCAACAAGACCTAACCCGCTTCCCCTTTCTCTTTAACCTAATAACACTCCTCATCTCCTCTTCTTCTTCCAAGGACACAAGACCTAAAAACCCTAGAAAAACAAAGAGGAGCCAGCCGTTTCCCATCATCAAGATAACCAAAAACCCTAAAGAACCTAATAGGGACCTAGACGCAGCAACTGATCAACACAATACAAGACCTAAGCCTTGAACCTAGGAGAAAAATGGCTAGAACCCCCTCCCTATCGACTGATCTTCTTTTTCAGATAAGAAGCAACCATGAGAGGACCTTAACCACACCAACCAGCGATCTCCACCAGTTGCACATCCCAGCTTAACGAACCCAGCCACCCCGCCGCTCCTACTTCACCCCTAAACGCTAGAGCCGTTGGAAACTCTCTCTTTCTCGACTGAACCGAATCGGCGACACCACCATCTTCTTCAACCAAAGCTCGCTGGAGACAGCAGCAACCACACCACTTTCTCACCTTTAGCCGTCTCCAGCCGCCAGACCTCCTATCCAGATCTACATGCCATGAGCAACACCCAGAACACCCTCTTCATTACCTAGACTAGCCAACAACCCTCCCATCTCTGACGCTGGTGACTATCTTCAGTCCAAAATAAAAGGAACAGTGAGAAAAATGACAAAATCCTTAGATCTTCTGTTCCCATTTAAATTTCTACGTTATCGCCTCTCTTCCCATTTAAATTTTTAGGTCGTCGCCTCCGGTCAGCGGTTCCGATCAGTGTCCTTTCGTTCTTGGGTTTTATTTTCATTCAAGGTTCGTCCGGTCTACGTTTCAAATTTCAAAAGTCGAATATTTCGTTGATTGGAAAGGTTCTATTTGAACCACTCCTAAACCTCGTTCTTAATTAATTTTCAACATTCTTCTTATGTGTTTGAGATATGAATGTTATTGATTATTTTGTTTGCCTCATTGTTGGTATAAAATATGTTTTAAGTAATTTATTAGTTTATTTTTTTCGGATCTAAATTTTGATATAATACCAAGCAAACCTATGAATTGTTTAGGCTGAAGTTTGTCATGGATTGTTTGAATGGCCTTAGGGATATAATATGAAAAAGAGAATCAGATTCTTATTATCTTTTCACTTATATTTCATCATTTGCGTTAGAAACATGTTTTAGGCCGACCACACACGGGTAGGCAAAACTTTAGGCGCACTTTGAATTTATTATCGTGATTATAGAAACGTGCGCGTGACATGATTATGATTCAAAAATGAATATTCGTAGTTTGCTTTAGGCGCAATTTAATATATCATCGTGATTGTGTATAAGTTCGCGTGACATAATTACGATCCTAAAAATAAAACCAGAGTATGCGTTCGCATAACTTCGACTGAACTTTCTTAATAATAATAAAGTGTTATTAATTGTGGACACGTTCGCGTGACATAATTTTTGGCACGCGAAACAAATGGGTACACGTGCGCGTGACCTATTTCAAGATAATTTCTTAATTAAAAGATGCAAATGCACATAGGTTCTAAAATGAGTAATTAGACAATTTAATAAGCCAGGTGTGATCAAAGCGACTGTGCTAAAACCATAAAACTTGGGAATGCCTAACACCTTCTTCCGGGTTAACAAAATTTCTTACCCGGATTTCTGTGTTTTGCGGACTGTATAACAGAGTCAATTTCCTCTATTCGGGATTTTAAACCGGTGACTTGGGGCACCATAAATTATCCCAAGTGGCGACTCTGATTTTAATATAAATAATTCCATTTTGGTAATTGTCACTTTAATTGGAAAAACTTCCTTATACCCCTTTCAGGGTAAAGAAAGGAGGCATGATAGCGCTGGGGGAAAAGAACCCAGATTTTCTGGTTCAGGGTTTAAAATTCGAGCCCTTTAATATGATCTATGCTTGGCTTTATTTTTTGTTGATATTACTGTATTTGTGGACCTAACATGCTAATTGCCGCTTATTTTGCTGCTTTGATATTATTTTAATTGTATTAAACTGTCTTCTTACTCCTCTCTTCTGAATCTTCTAAAAATATGGTGCATACGTATGCATGACTCACTTTTTGTTAGAAGTCATACCAAATAGAATGAGGCTTTGGTCAGCAAGAAGGCCACGTAGACTTTCGTGCTCCCGGTACGTTGCCCCTACGTTGGCTTAAGTTGTCCGCTTAGGTAAGCCAGGTTTAGAACACAATACTAGATTTAAACACAGAAAGACATAGCCTCATGTCGAATCCCTAGTAGGATTTTTGTTTGCATCACGTGCATTTGACTTAGGGGACTCAACACAGGAGTTGGGTCTGTCTAGGACAAGTGTGCCCAAAAATAAAAGACCATCTTGATGCATCCTATATGCTACATGTTACATTTCTTCAAGGGTAAAAGAGTCATTTGGCGGACCAATGATGGTTGAGGATAAATGAGAAAGAAAAGAGGGTAAAGAGTAAAAAATAAAGCGAGTAGTTCTTTCACATTCTTTTATTTTTTGAGAAAAAGACAAGAAAAAAAACATGAAAAATCCAAAAAGATTTTTTACTTTCCCATCATTTTTGAAAAAAAAAGGCAAAAAATATATTTTCTCTAAATTAGTTATTTTTTTAATTCTCGCCCGTATCCAATCTTCCCGAACTTCGCGAACCTGATTCTCGTCTCTCGGGGCGAGATACTTAGGCAACCCACATAGGGTTCGGTCTTCTTAGTGAGTCTTAGGGTCTTGGCTTCGCAGGGTCTTAGTCAAATCTTGCATGTCTAGTCACTTTTGGCCACATCATTCATTTTGCAAAATAGGGCTATTTTCACAAACTAGTTTGTTTAATTGTGTCCAGAGAGCTTTCAATCTATAATTAGGTGTTTCTTTACTTTAAATCCCATCCTTGTCGAATTTGCATCTCTAACCGCTTTTGGCCACATAGGCCGTTTTGCAAAATTGGGTCATTTTCGCAAAAATGGTTCCGTGGCCCATGTTTTAGAGTTCTAAGTCCACAACAAGGTGTTCTCTCTGTTTAAGGTACGTTGTGTTGAATTTGCATGCTTAGCCATTTTTGTCCACATAGACCATTTCTATAAAATGGATTATTTCTGCAAAGTAATATTTTCATGTCTTAGAGGTCAATTTTGTTGAGTTTGCACTTCTAGCCACCTTTTGGCCACATAAGCTATTTTACAAAAATATTCTTAATCATATCTTGCATCTGTCTAATAGGAAGTGTTATTGTCTCTCATAATGTTCTAGTCTTTAACTTTATTTGGTCTTAATTTTCTCATACAGGTGTGGATCTACTTACCGAAATTTGAGCATGATAGATACCCCAGGAGCATCCGGTCAGGATCGCTCATTCAGGAGTTGTTTAAGGATTTTTTTTAATGTTTTGAGTCTGTTTTTCTTTTTTATGTTGTCTTTTACCTTCTAGTTTTGTACATTAAGTCTTTTGTTACTGTATTTCCTATTTTGTATTTGAAAAAAGATGTGTTATAAATCAAAAATCCAAAAAAAGAAAAAGAAAAGAAAAGAGATTTTGCGTTTTTATATTTTTGTTAGATGTTTTCTTTAGAATACTAATTCTAGAAATGAAAAAAAAGATTTTTTTGAGGTGGTTTTCCTTAGGAAATTAATATCTAGAAATAAAAAGAAAAATTGCTTTTATATTTTCTTTAGTATATTAAAACTAAAAATTCAAAAAAAAAGAGAATTTTCTTTTAATACCTTCTTTAGCAGTTTTCTTTAAGATATTAATTCCAAAAATCCAAAAAGATTTTCTTTTGACATTCTTCGTTGGGAAATATATAAAAAAACAAAAAAAAAATATAATCTTTTTATTTTCACTAGAAATTTAGGATATTATACATCGAAGAAAAAAAAACGTACTTTATCTTTTGTTTATTTTTAGAGTTTCTTCCGTAGGTAATCAAAAGCTGAAATCCAAAAATATTTTATTTTATCTTTTTCATTTCTCGTTTCAAAATCTTTCTTCAGGATATCAAATGAAAATTAAAAATATTTTTCTTTGGTTTATTCTTTATATTTCCTTCCTAAAAAAAATCAAAATATATTTTTCTCTTATAGGGATTTTTTCTTAATAATTTCTCCTAGAGTATTGTTTCAAAAATAAAAATGCTTATTTAAGATTGAGTTTAGAATAGATTAAGGAGCATTAAGTAAGTCTAGAAAAATAAATTTCCTTCTTTTTTCTCATCAGAGTAGTCATTAAGTTAAAAAAAAGATGAAGAAGATAACGTTTTGTTTACTTTATTCCCAATATTTTCGAACTACATAAAGATCTGATTCATGCGGCATCGTGATATGTAGGCAACCTACATAGGGTTCGATTGAATCATTTTTTTAAAAAAATTAAAAAAAGAAAAGAAAAAAAGAAAGGTGAAATTATGGGATGTGATAAATGAGAGGAAAGAAAAGAGTGATAATTAAAAGCAAAAAAAGAGGGCGGAAAATGAGCAAGCCATGAAGCGCTAGAAAAGATAGAAAAATGAAGACTGAAATGAACAAATTTGGGATGGTGCCAAGTGACCTTGTGACACTCGAAGTCATTCTAGAACCGTTAATTGTTGCTAGGTGCATTGCATACAATGTGATATTTTTAGCTGTTAAATGCCCTAATACTAACAATATGATCCCATTTTGTTCCTTTTGCCATCTTCATTGAGCAGAAGGGTGGTTGGTTTGTGGTTCTTAAAGTGGTAACTCTTCTCTACAACATAAAGTCGAAAGGCAATGGTAGACAACAATTAAATTGAGTTGGCTGATACTGGTGCCCAAAAGCAATTGGTTGAATAGGATAATGGGTTGGTTGAAGAGGTAAGGATGTTAAGACGACACATAGCGCACATGTATCGGGCATGGATGATTGAGAAGGTACCACCCGCGCCACCTAGCTTCCTAGACGCTACCGTTACCCAAACTCCGGTCATAGTGCCGGATGCTCCCCCATACTTTCCATATTCTCCCGCTTATCACAGCTTTCCTAACCACCCTAGTAGCTCCATCACTCGTCCTCTAACTAAATTTCCCAAAAATTGCCCTCCTGTCATATCCACTATCCCCACGATCACAACTTCTCAACAATCTTCCCTTCATAGATCCGACAATGAACACCCACTCAAAACTCATGATGCCCAATATTACCCCTCAGAGGTTTCCCACAAGTCGCTGACTCATATAATAAGCTCCCTCGGAATGAGCCTCATGTCAAAATAAAAAGTTCACAGGATAAGAAGGGCGAGATGAGATATCCAGGAAGCTGAAAGGTATAGAACAATCCTTAAGGAGCATGCAAGGGATTGGAAATCAGATTAACATGTCTTACAATAATTTATGTATGTTCCCTGTTCATCTGCCCGCGTAGTTTAAAATGCCAAAATTTAACTTGTATGATGGGCGTGGAGATCTAGTAGCTCATCTGAGGGGTTATTATAGTGAAATAAGAAGTGTTGGCGGGAAAGATGATTTATTGATGGCGTATTTCAGTGAGAGCTTGATTGGGGCAGACTTGCAATGGTATAGTCATCAAGATGTCAATAAGTGGTACGCATGGGATGACATGGCTCAAGATTTTATTTGACACTTTTAGTACAATCTAGACATTATCCCAAACCGCTCCTCCCTATCTAAGATGGAAAAGAAACCTAAGGAAAGTTTTAGGGAGTTTGGGCTCAGATGGAGGGAACAAGCTGCACGGGTCAGTCCCCTGATTGGTGAAGAAATGGTTGAGATTTTCCTACAAGACTAGGGGCCCACCTACTTCCGTCATTTGATCCCGACCTTGGGTAAACCTTTCAATGATGTGGTAAAAATGGGGGAGATGGTAGAAGAGGGAATCAAGTCACGCAAAATCATGAGTTATTTTGCATTGAAAGATATTATAGAAGACATTCAGAATATCTCTGTAAGTTTGGTTTGAAGAAAGAGAAATAGAAAAGATGTTGTTGATCCCCGCCAACGACAAGATCCAGTAGGCATTCCTGCTCGACGCTTTCAACCTCAATATCAACCCCATGGATATCCCTGTGCTCCAAATAATCCTCCCCAATGCTAATTCTCTCCACAAAATCCCAAAGTCATACCTCACTTTCCCAGTATACCATCCACAATGCACCACTATATGCTCCACATCTACAGGACCCGAGATGGCTTGCACCATTTCCAAAAATATCTTACCTGCATCTTCAAGCATATCAACCAATACCCGCAAAAGGTTCCAACCGAGGAAAGAGTAGAAAATGAAAAGGCAACAGCAAAAGGAAAAAACTTTCATTCCCATTGGAGAATCATATGCTAGTTTGTTCCAAAGGTTAAGGCAATGGGACATGTTAAAGCCGTCTTCCAAAGAAATTTGATTATTCTCAAAGGTGCGTATATTTCTCTAATGCCCCGAGTCACATCATAGAAAAGTATTGGCATCTAAAAAAAGCATTTCAGAAGCTTATTGAGGCATATGACCTTATCATGCAAAATCCAGATGCAGTAAATACTAGCCAAAGTCCATCACCTGTTCATAATGAGACGCATATGGTGGGTATGATTTTTGTTGAAAAGGAATATGAGAAATCTTCTGAGATTCTCAGAGGGCCACTTGACGCTAAGCTTTCAGCGCTATCACTTTCGGTTCCGGAAGTTGATCTTAAGAACGAGCCGATGAAAGGGACCCAAAAGCAATTTGCTAAGGTCTATGTGTTGAAGACTTGTGAAGGTCCTAGTACTATTGATGCAGAAGTCAGTTCCTAAGATGTTGAGCTTGGTGATTGGAAAGATGCTCCTTTCTTGGCTAGTGAGGGAGGAGTTTTGGTGGTTTATTTTGTCGTCATTTCTGTTGTCCGGTTTATTTCAAGATTGTAATCCAGATATTGTCTCATGGCTCAAACCCTTATATCCTTTTATTTTGTGTAGTTCGTTTAGTCGTAGTAATTTATTTAGTGTTATCTAGGGTTGTTCCAGGGTTGTAACCCCAGTTTAGTTTGCTTGTTTTGTTGTTCAAACCCTTTCACCATCTGTCTAATGCAATTTTATATTTTCTGTTATTTCTAGTCATTTTTTGTTTATTTCTCTTTTCCTTTTGTAGTTCTTTTCTTATTAACTC
The DNA here is from genome assembly GCA_026770625.1 of Nicotiana glauca. NCBI lineage: Eukaryota > Viridiplantae > Streptophyta > Magnoliopsida > Solanales > Solanaceae > Nicotiana > Nicotiana glauca. The sequence continues at coordinate 69,388 of MU710979.1, read as the reverse complement.
TAGTGACATGACATGCACGCATAATTCTCAGCCTGGTCTTAAAAGTTAGTCTAATCATGAAACAATGAAACAAGTTTTAAAGATGACAGGGACATTGGAGGGAAATAAGTAAAGATTTGGATATTTTGAAAGCATTTAAAGCCCAAATTGTGTGAAAATAGGGCAGGTGGTTAGGGAAGTTAAAAGGATGACAAGAATTTATTACAAAAAAGTGCGTCCCAGAAAATTTGAAGCAAGCAATTTTGAGTTCAAGAAAATCTCAAGTTAAAACATAAATCCATATATAAGATGGTTACAAGTATGTTTATTGTCAACGTGCAGTTTGGCATTTGAAATTTCTATTCTCACTTAAAAGCATAATTTTCAGATTATAAAATCAAACAGTTCATCATGATAATGCTGGTTTATATACAAGCTAGTTTATCAGTGAATACCTCCTATTAATGGCTAAACTACTGTTTATGAGAACAAAGCTTCATGTGCTGGTCTAATTGGTTTAGCAGTGAATACCTCCTATTTATAGCAACACTTGTATGCATTAGACCAACAATATGATAAGTCCTCCCCTCACAATTGGTTTAGGATCAGAAATTAAATATTTTACTATCTTTTGATGTGTGGTATATGATTAATTTCTTTACCACAATGCATAAAGATATGTTTCCCAAAGAAGATTAGGGATATATGTTAGTTTTTCTAACATTTGGGGAATGGAATAAACAGCTAAAAAATATGCTATATGAATCGAATTATCATTAATATGATCCTCATTTAGAAGATAATTCAAGTCAAATGCCAGAAGCATTTGCTGATCCAAAATCAAATATCACATTTCAGCTGCAAATGCTTCTATTAAAATTTAAAGTCCTTGAAGGATAGAGTTTACTGTACGCCTGAAGCGTGGTAGACCAATTAGTTCTAAAGGTAACAATCCCTGAAAAATGATAAGGAGCTAATCGTCAAAATGATCATAATGAGGAGGAAATGAGCTCTAGAAGAGCCCACGACATAACATTTCATGAAACTCTAGAAGAAGTTGTGGTACCTGAAAATAAAGAAAGTGATGAGATCTCAACAAGTTATGTCGCTTAGGAACCTATACAAAATGATCGTCGATGATATATTTGATACAATATAGTGCATATACTTTGAAATATTATGAGGATCGGACTAGTAGTCCAGACACCTGAAGATGTCATGCCATTTAAATGCGAGTCATAACCTATATGACTCATTTGATTAAATCTCTATAAAGATCCCTGAAGGATCTAAAATACCTGAAGCATATAGTTCAAAGTCTCGAGAAATGTACTCGATCAGATTATAAAGATCTTTGTACGGTTTAAATCAATCTGGGCGCAAGTGATATAATCGCCTCAGTGAATATTTGCTGATAGAAAGTTACATAAATGATGTTATTTGTCCATGTATTTTTATAAAGAAAATGTCATCAGAATTTGTTACACTTGCTGTTTACGTTGATGACATAAATCTTGTTGGAACTCCAGAAGAGCTCCAAAGGCAATTGAATATCTTAATAAAGAATTTGAGATGAAAGATCTTGGAAAAATAAAAATTTATCTTGGTCTGCAAATTAAATATTTAGCAGACGAGATCTTTATCCATCAATTTGCCTATATAGAAAGGGTCTTTAAACACTTTTACATGGATAAAGAGCACCCATTAAGTACACCAATTGGTGTTCGATCACTTGAAGTAAATAAGAATCCGTCCGGACCTCCAGAAGAGGATGAGGAACTCCTTGGACCTGAAATACTCTATCTCAGTGCAATTACTATGCACTTATGTATCTTGCTAATGCTAACAAATGTAGTGCAGATTGTATTGGTTATGCAAATACAAGATTATAATGCAGAGACTCAAATATTTGAAACAAGGTTTTCATCAGGGGGAGTAAAATACGCGATGCACTCTTTTTTTTCTTACTAAGGTTTTTTCCCACATGGTTTTCCTTATAAGGTTTTTAATGAGGCACCTAGCAATGCGTATTACTAAATGTGTGCACTCTTTTTCCTTTAATAGAATTTTTTCCCACGAGATTTTTTCTAGTAAGGTTTTAATGAGGCATACTATCTTTTAATGAACATCCAAGAGGGAGTGTTATAAATATATTATATTATGGATGTTCATACTCTATTGTAAATAAGCTTTCTGAAGAAGTTTATCCATATGGGGCTCCACCGTAAATATATTTATCTATTTAGTACTCTATTGGAAATAAGCCTCCTGAAGAAGCTTATCACTTCGGTACCCAGTTTGGATAAATATTACTTCCGGTAGAAGATTATCCATACCGGGTATAATAAGCTTATCCTTTAGATACTTTGTTATGGATAAACACTACCCCCGGTAGAAGATTATCCATATCGGGTATAATGAGTTTATCCTTTCAGTACTCCGTTATGGATAAACATTACTCTTAGTATAAGATTATCCATATCTGGTATAGTAGCAGCTTACACACCAGCTTATAGTAGCTTACACAACAGCTTGTAGTAGCAACTTACACAACAGCTTATAGTAGCAGCTTACACAGCAGGTTGTAGTAGCAACTTACACAGCAGGTTATAGTAGCATCTTACACAACAACTTGCAGTAGTAGCTTACACAACAACTTCCTTTCTTCTATAAATAAAAGAGTTTTCATTTCATTATGTACATCAGTTTGGAATTCGAACAAGACCTCCGCACCTTAAATGGCTCATGAACGTTTGATGCACTTTGTCTCATTCTTTCCCCATTGTGTGTTAGATGGTTAAATATGTCTAGATATTTATTACCGTTTTAATTGAAATTTCACAAAGGAATTGGAGTATTAGAAGTAAGAAGATGTTTGAACAGCACTTTCCGATGAGTTCGATTCACATGCTCTCATTTTGTTAATATCTCAGTTTCCTTAAATCCTATATTCCTTAAATTGTTTGGATGTTTGTTGCTGGACGTTTATCTCGTCTACTGGTTTTCTAGATATGGAAATGTTTTGGAGGATTGTTGAACTGTGGGTGCGAGAAAAGTCGAGCCCCATTAGTGATTAATTTGTTCATGTGCTTAAGGTGTCAGGCTCAGCCTAATAAAAAAAATGAGAAGTTTAAAAGGTAAATGAGCATGAAATTGATTTTTTTAATTTATTTTATGTCTATTTCTTCTACTTTCATTATCTTGTCTGCTAGGAGCATGCTTAGGCCGACCACATATGGGTAGGCAAGTCTTGGAATTTTTTCTTGGATTTTGAGGCAAGAGGTCGTCTCTTTTAGTTTATTATCTGGGGAATGCCCACGTGATTTGTATATATTTTCTAGGGTATGCCCTGATGTACTTGTATTTGGAGGTCAAAAGTGGAGCTCGTAGTATTTTTATTTTTAGGTGGGAACAACCTTGAGCCTCTTGTGTGTTTGTTTTTCTTTTCTGTGTTTGTTTTTAGATCAATTTGAATATTTTAAAAGCCAACTAGATCGAGTACGCAACCATGACCTCCATGGGACTTGGGGAATGCCTAACACCTTCTCCTCGAGTCAAATGAACCCTCTTACCTGAATCTCTGGTGTTGACTTAGTTTTGGAGTCCAAAGTGTTTTAAAGGAAAAATCATTTTTAAAAACGGTGACCTGGCACACCGAAATCAATGTCAGGTGGCGACTCTGAGTTAATCCTTTTGAACACACAATTTTGTCACTTTTCAAGTTGAAAACCTTTTTTCAGCTTTTACTAAATTTTTTTATTAATTTAAGAGGTTTAGTGAAGTTTGGTTAAAAAAGGGTGTGACACCTGGCGACCGGGCCCCTTAGGGTTCTCCGATAGATGTACAAATCAATAACTGTCCGCAATTATTGTAAAGAGGAACACAACAGGGACTTGGTCTCTTAAGGTTTCTTGGCAGAAGTACAAGTGAATTGAACAGCTGGAATGTAACAATAGAAGGTGACTATCTCGCAACTGTTACAGAATAGGAACACAATTGGGACCTGGTCCATTAGTTTCTTTAATAGAAGCACAAGCCCACTATCCATCTGGAATGCAACTGCACAAAAGTGACTTTGTAGACAGTGCAACAGTCACTTCTCATTGGGCAGAAGCGTACATCAAGAGTTGACACCACTATCCATTGTGATATCTTTTGTGATATAACAACCTGGTGCAAGATACAACATTTTTGTGCATTCAGTGATATTCTCTCAAGCATAACAGCGTTCATCCAGCATTGAAGTTACTGGTGTATCAAGAACAAGAAGATAAATACACTAAGGATTAGTTTCTTAATGAGTTTACGTACATCTGTAGTTGAGTTACAATATTGTTATCTGTTCTTCATTGTATTTCCTAGTTTGCTTTCTTAGAAGCTTTGTAGTAGGAACAAACCAAAAATTCGTAACTTTTGAGTTTATGTTGTGACTAGGAATAGTCATAAGTTTAAAGCCTTTGTAACTAGGATAGTTATAGAGTGGCTTGTGATGGGTGCATCACAAGTTAGTTGAAGTCTTTGCAATAGGATTGTCGCAAAGTGGCTTGTAATAAGGAGATTGCAAGTTAGTGAAGTTAAAAGGCTACAACAGTAAGTCGCGGTTTTTTTATCCCCTTGTGTGAGATTTTTCCACGTAAAAATCCCTTGTCTTCTTTACTTGCAGTTTTTATAGCTTTCTCAGCATCATCTCATATAGGACCAGGTACTCTATAGTTTGGTGGACTCATATAAACTAACAATTGGTATTAGAGTAGGTTCTTTCTAAAAGGTTAACACTTAGAAAGGATCTCAATGGCTACTCCACCCAACTTTGAGAAAGGAAAATCAACGTACAGACCTCCCAGATTCAATGGTCAGTACTATGGCTGGCGGAAGACCTGCATGCATGACTTTATGATGGCAGAAGATTCAGAACTGTGGGACGTCATTTGTGATGGTCCATACATTACCATGAAAAAGCTTGAAGAAATAGGACCAATTGTACCGAAAGGCAGAAAAGAGTATAGCGACATTGACAAAAAAGTTATAGAAAAGAACTATTGTTCCAAGAAAATCTTGATGTGTCGCATAGGACCTTATGAGTATAATAGAGTCTCAGCTTGTGACACTGCCAAAGAAATATGGGAATCATTGCAAACTGCATACGAAGGAACTACTCAGGTCAAACAGTCCAAGATCGATATGCTCACCACGGAATATGAGCTCTTTAGGATGAAGGATGATGAATCTATACAAGAGATGCACAACAGATTCACCTCCATCAGAAATGAGCTTCACTCACTTGGAGATGTCATTCCCATAAACAAGCTTGTAAGGAAAATCCTCAATGTTCTACCTGGGTCTTGGAAAAGTAAGGTAAATGGCATCTATTAAGCTAAATATCTACAAACTCTGACCATGGATGATTTGATTGGTAATCAGAAGACATACGAGATGATAAGAAAGAAAGACAGTAAAAGAAGAGAGCCTAAGAAGGAAAAGAACCTGGTGCTCAAAGCCGAAAGCAGTGACTCAAGCGATGAAGATAGTGACATGGCCTATCTCACTAAGAGATTTCAAAAGATAGTTTGAAGAAATGGTAGCATACCAAAGTGGGTCAGTTCAAGTAAATCAAGGAACAACAATCTCTATTATAGATGTGGAAAGCCAGGGCATTTCATCAAAGACTCTCCACTTGCAAAACTGGAGCAATACAAGAAAAATCCTGACAAAGCAGCAAAAAAGAACCTGGTTCCAGAAAAAACGATTCAATCAAAAAAGTGATGCTGACAATATTGTTAAGCATGCTCTTGCTGCTTGTGGTGACTCCTCTAGTGAATCTGAAAGGGAACCAGATGCAAAAAATAGTTCCATGATTGCAGTAGAAACTAAAGCAATGAAGTACGATTCACTGTTCGTGCTGATGGCTCAGTCTGATGATGATGAAGAAGATGAAGACAATGCGGTAAACTTTAGGGATGTTCAGAGAAATCTGAAATACTACTCTTCTAAGAAGCTAAGGTAGTTAGCTAATGTCCTAATTGATGCCTATTATAGCCTAGTTAATGATAAGGAGATAAAGGTCGAACAATTTAGAGATAATCTACTGGTCTGTGTAATGGACTTAAATGAGACCATAGCTAATCTTGAAAAAGAAAATGAAGCCTTGAATGAAAGAATAATTAGTTTGGAAAATGAGAGAGACGATCTGATGGTAGTAGTTTTTGATCTAAAGAAACAATAGAAGGCCTTAGCAATGAGAAACACACCTTAGAAGGAAAAATTACAACTATTGAAGTAGAAAGGGATGACTTGTTAGTAATATGCACCGATCTAGAGGAAACCATTAAGGGTATTAATAGAGAACATAGGAATGTGAGTCTTGGGAAAGGTAAGGATGTAGCCAGTGAGACTCACCTTATGCTTGAAAAGGAGTTAACTATTGTGAAAGCCAATATTTGTAATGAACTCGAGAAGAATCAACAACTTCAAGCTGAATTGGAGAAAGTAAGAATTGATCTTGAGAAATATCTAAAGTGGACCTGCTCCTTAGATGCTTTCATTGCCATGTATCTTAACAATAGTGGGAATAGGCAGGGCATCAGGTTCTAAAAGGAGAAAACTTCTTACAACCCTCACATCAAGTATATCACTATACCCGATAACTGGCTATGTACCTACTGTGGGAACAATGGGAATTTTAAATAAAATTGCCCAGCCTGGGTTTAGGCTTAGAAAAATAAAGTGTTTACTGATAAAGTGACTACTAACAAAGGACCAGGTACCACTCGCAAGAAGCGAATGTTTCCTGCATGGACTAAGAAAGCCCTCATTTATCCATTCTATCATAACAAGGGACCCAAACTAGCTTGGGTTCCTAAATCTAACCTTTGATTTGCATGAAGGGAATAGTGAGAGGAAGCGGACTACGATGGACTATGGACTGTGGATGCTAAAAGCACACGATTGGGAAAATCATGAATTTCTTCTCATTGAAAGCCCTGCAGAAAGGGAATGTATCCTTTAAAATAAAGTAGAGGGTACATTCTCAGTGAATGTAAAATTGGAAAGGTTCTTTGGCACTCAAGTGGGAACATGTACTATGTGAATGGAATAAAAAGTACAGTTACCAATCTGATAACTGGAAAAGTGGTCTCAATGGACAAAGGAAACAAGAACATTCACTCCTTTAACTAAATGGAAGGAAGTGCTCATAGGATATTCAACAAGTCAGAGATATTCAACAAAACACCTTTCTCTAGCCAAGAAAGAAACAATGATGATCAATGTGATGAACCAACTCTGGTTCATGGGAAACATCTGAGACTTCAAATAAGGAGGCTGATAAAATGAGTAAGATGAAGGATACTGGTGAAACACAATGCAACATCATCTTCCACTTCTCACAAGGAACCTGGTACGTTTCTTACTACCACTAAAGTAGAAGAAAGAGTGGAGATGCAGCTCATGGCACCTCTCAAGCAACAAAACCCAAAGTGTGGGAAATCAAATTCTTTCGAATCTTCCCTACTAATCAAACTTAAGTCCCAAACTAGAAACTTAAAAGCTCCTATCTGTGTGACAAGTTTTTTTGAGGAAAGGAAAAGGACTTCTAGAATGGTTCACTTGCCATGATCATGCCTCATCCTTTGGGTGACAAGGAAGCAAAACTCAATGTCCCTGAAAAAGAATCTCAAAACAAGAGGACCATGCATATTGAGTAGTGGGTCCATCTTCTGAAGGTCAATATGAATAAAGGGCTGATCTATGGAAAGTCTTGCAGAATAGAAAATCAAATTCCAGATATTATTGTCAAAGCCCTGAGTAGAGAATACTCTCGATCAAATAAGATGACGATGGGGTCATACGAGTCTAATACAGAACCTGATCCTCCATCAGCAGGCCATGCAAGACACCATCAGGTAGAGTCAGCTAAAGTGTTTTCTAACCAAGCCTAACTCAGATCAATACCATTGCAGATAAACACGCATGGCGATCATAAAAGCTGAAGGTACAGTATAAACTGCAAGAGAGGAGTTGCGAAAACCTTTTTTCAAAAATTTGGTCTGGCATCAGGTCCCTGTATCTAAGGTTAGTAGTAATTTGCTTATTATGCTTGCCTTCACAAAACAAAAAAAATGGTTAACAAAATTAACTCAACTGCCACATCTTCCGACTTTTCAAAGTCTGCATGTCATGTCTTGTCTTTCAAAATCCCTTTATCCCCTCTGTACGGTAACGCTTTCCCATAAACCTATCGGTATTTTCAGAAACTGTTTCTCTCTCTCCCTCCCCTCTCATAATTAGCTCTTCTTCGAATAAAACTTTCCTTCTCTCTTACAGCAAGTCATGAACCTTCATCCTTTCTGTGCAGCTGTGATCCTCTTCTCATCTCTCTTTTCAATCTACTCACCTTCCAAATACTCCTGTAATGTCAATCGAACAATCATCTCCTTCTCCCACCATTAACACCACTCCCACTTACTTATCATCCTTGAAATCATCCCCAGAGCGTCACTATTTCATGCCTTCTACCACTTTACCTACTCTTGACTCCTCCTCAGTTCCTACAGTTTTCCCCTTTCCGATAAACCCTATTTTACATCATTTTGAAAACCCTATGTCCAACCACTCCTATGATCTCATCAAAGAACACTCAGGTGGTTTAACCTCTCAAGTGAAAGAAGCCCATGAGGATGATCCTGACCAATATCTGAACTCCTCTATCCTGGACTTAGTGACTCTCTCAGAATCACCAGAAAAGGAAGCAACACATAAAATCATAGCTATTGCTGATGCGAGTTTCTTAAATGAAGGAGCTTATCTCTCATACGAGTATCAACGAAAAGATACTCCATTCCTAGGAGAAGTAAGAACCACAACGCTCCCCGAGTCTTTAAGTCATGAGACATTCTCAGAAAAACCTTCTGAACAACCTGATTCTCTTCCATGCAAACCCACTCCTGCACCTCCTGATCATTCCAAGCTCATAGAGTCCTCTTCCAAGTCACCCACTATCAGGTCACAGCAGCATAAGAGCTTTGAATCCATATTGCAAAAAAGTAAGAGGAGTGTCAAGATAAGGAAAAAGAGAAAAATGAATCCACGTGAATTTGTCACTAATGAGAGTGTGTCAGTAAACTGGATCGACAAAAATGCTTCAACGGAACTGGTTCCTTAGTACAACAATATATGAAAGGGTCATCTGTGAAGGACAACGGTGTTTATAGTGAAAATTGTAACAATAATTAAATATATAAATGGGATTCTAAAAATATGTGATCTATTTTCGAGTTAGTTTGTTAGGGAATTTAGTGCTAAAGATTGAGGTAAAATGATAAAAATCGAGTTAAGCAAACTAGTAATCAAACCACTAGGGGGCTGTTGCCCGGGCATAAGATCAGCCAGTGGACACCTTTGGACTGAGGTTCAGGCCTATCTCGGGCTATCAAAGGCAGTCAGGAGGGGATAACAAGTAAAAATATAGCTAAGCAAGCCTCTATATCATCAATATTGAGCTAAGAAATGAAGAACGAATGAGAAAGCGATAAAGTACTAAAGCAACCTCGAGGTCGATGAAGATAGACAATTTAGAAGCAAGAGAGGGAGAGATATTATTGCATCTGTGGAGAAGTGGAGCAACATCAGTCATTTTCCAAGGTAGGGTGAGTCCCCCCTTATATAGGCGGGGGAACTCGGTATAGTGCAAGTACATGTGTATTAATTGCAAAAGTACAAAGATGGTACAACTTGATGTGATGCCTCATAGTAGGCCCTAGATAGGTCGGTCTCGTCAAGCGTAGCTATGTGCCTAGGGGGCTTCCCCTTCTATCCCGACCTTGGACCTTATTTCCTTCGAGTCGGACTTCGACGAGACCTGAGGCTGAGAACACGATCGTGGTCTCCCGCCCTTGGGGTCTCGGGGAAAGCTTCCGAAATGTCTTGTAAGCAAAAAAAAAAGTCTACTAATTTTGCCGCTTACAGATAGTCTCCACATTTCCCATGTCGAAGTGATGGGAAATGATTCTGACATTCGACTCCTCGATCTCCTTTATGCTGGTGATCTGGATCGCGGCGTAATCTTTTGTAATAGACAGCATATCTCATAGATTCCTTCTCGATGCTTTGTCATTTCTGCTCCTCAAGGAAAAAAGTACTACCGTCGATTCATTTTTTCAAGGAAGCAGTAATTGCACTCGCTAGCCAATCTTTTAGATTCTCGATGATTGTGTCATTTTCCCCCTATAAATGATGGCATTTTGGTATTGTGTTTCCCATCTCAACGCTTCTGTTGGCATGCTTGTCTCTTCCTTCTCATCATCTTCTTTTACCTTTTATCACCACGATGGAAGCTTTCTATCTCAAGGCTGCTTGGAGAAGTTCCTTCGAGCTGCGTCGTGGCCTTCTGTTGGGGCCTCACTTCGTTGAATATAAACATGCTATTCCGATATTGCTGCGATTGTAAGTATGTTGGACGCTACTGCTACTGTTGGCCCGAGATGGTGATGGACGGGGAGTTAGTTTTCCCTTCGCATAGACGACCATTCCAATTATGCACCGCGGCTCAAAAGGGGGCTCGGATTATACACCGCTACTAACCTCCGTACCCTAGCTCGACATCAAACTCTGCCCTGAGCCGGGATCTTGCATGGCTTGATGCTTTAAGAAGTGTATTTGAAGTAGCCATGCAAGCGAGATCGAGGATTTTTCGGTCCACTGTCTCTTTGAGGCTTCCTTGGCCAAAGAGGGTCCTCGAGCTTTTAAGAGCTGTTGTGTTTTTTCATCCCTCCCTATTCCCTGGTTCATCTTTTTTAGGGATGTCAAAGTGGACAGTTGAGACAGGGTCTCTGAGGGTGCTCCGGGAGGTATTTCCTATGAGATCACTTACCCGGAGAAGGTGGCTTTTGGATGCGTTGATGCTGAGGCGATTGCCAACCATTTAAATCAAGGACCCAGACGTTCCTTATATGTACCCTTCTGCTTTTTTACTTCCATGTAGAGACTCTTTATATGCTTTGTAATCATATTCCATGACCCCTCAGTGGTTGTTGTACTCAAATCTTTTATTAATAAGAATTTATTTTGCTGACTTATGCTTCCCTTACTTTGTTTTATATCTGTATGCTCTTACGCCCTTCGGGGCTCTTTGAATTCCTTCTTTTGTTTGTTGGCCATCGTAGTCTACCGTGTGGGCTTGTCCCGGTCTCCAGCTGATCGACATGGTTCTTCCCTGGCTTTATCGTTGTATTTTGGATTGATGGAGGACCGACCGAATAAGGTCGAGCTATCAAGGACTACTAATTTGTTTGGAGATCACGCATTGAATTCTAGGGCCTTCGGGAATGCTACCCCAGATGAAGGTGATCTTTGGGTGCCCCGGGGGGCCCTGTTGATTTTGATGTAGATAACCCTTTTAGAAAGTATAAGGTTGTCTTCTGCTTGGGGAGTTTGCCTATGTTCGGGCACTTCATTGGGCCCTCATGGAGCTTTGGCGATCAGATCTTTCGGAGTTTACTCCTCTGGAGAAGGGATCGCGAGCCCAGACGCTTGCCTTGCGTCTGGTACAGGCATTTTAGAGACTTATTGTGGCCCTTTTTCTTGGGGCCGGGGGCTCTCGATGTGACATGCTGCCTCGAGCATGGAGATTATATGCGTGGACACTTGATTCTTGACGTTTGTCGGAGGATGTTCCTTAGGTCTGGTATCAACTCGTCAATTTGTATCAAGGCCGTTGGCTTCTTGGAGCTTACCTCGAGCAAGCGAATCGCTGTTGTCTCTTGCATATAAGTGGGGTGGCTTCGGCCTTTTTGCAAGGCTTCATTATTTTTGAGTAGTTGTTCTTCTGTTTCGGCATAGGCTCCCTATCTCTTAAAGTGCGAAAAGTGTTGGCGCTTGAACTTGCTTTATTTTGTCAGTTTTGCCATAGTCATGGTGACCGCTTAGGGACCGGCATTGCAAAGGACGAAGCATGTCGTTCCTGGCGCTCAAGATCGAAGGATTTCTCTCTAGAGGTGGTGTCCTTGATAAGAGAGGAACACCTGGAGATGGCGTGGTATTTTTGTAGGTGGAGCGAGGGGGTGACATTGCGGGTGCTTTCCCCCGGTGAAGGCATCGCAGACTCTGCTGATAGGTTCTTGATGTGCAACTATACCCTTTTGCATTTGTCCCCCTTAATAGCATTGTGCTTGAATTTTGTTTAAAGTATTGGGTTACCCTGGCACAGATTCATCCTTCGATTTGGCGAACGATGCTGATGATGAGATTCTTTATGGAGAAAGCCGGGCTTGAGTTCACGTTTGATCACCTCATCAAGCTATATCCGCCTTTTCATCATCGAGGCCTGCTAACCCTGAGGGGTTGTTCTCCTATGCCATTTGTTGTTAAAGATGATGAGGGCAGAGACCGAGACTGGTCCAGTTGGTTCGTCCGAGTCCGAACGATCGATATTATTCCCGTAGAGTTTCTACCATTTCCCGAAGTGTGGAATCATGCACGTGAGTGAGGCACTTTGTAGCTCTTTTAGATTTTGCTCGTAGTGAAAATCAACCAAATAACAATGTTATCTCCCTTGTTACAGCAACTTCGTGGACGGTGGGCCAAGTCCATTATCTTCTCGGCTGGGTTCGGAGGTTGGTGACCCATTCATCTTGCGACAAATGTAGGTGGCGAGCTGTCTTGCATCAGGTGGGAAGTGGATCATCAAGGTATGTGCGTATGTTGCTTTTCCCCTACTGGCGTATACTCGAGTTAACATTTTCCCGCCTCGTCTGTACTAGATTTTCCATTTGCAGATATCAGGCGATTCCTTGGGGTGAAGCAATGCTTTTCTGGACAGGAGATGGAGTCAACGGCCTCCAGGCTGAGAGATGACAGTAACAAGAGGGATCGGAGCCCACAATGCAAAGGAGCCTTTAGCAGTCTAGTCGAGCTCGCATTTTTAGGGAGGGGCATCGCCCAAGTCTGCTATTCTCGGAGCGCCTGATTCCCGGCCAACGGCTACTTCGAGTGAGCACGTCGTGCTCAGGGGCAGATCTTCTGGGATCACAGGGGCAGTACCAGTAGGAGCGTGTTCTTATTTGGAGGATATCAGTCGTCTTCACTTTGTGGTGAGTTTGTGCACAATTTCCTTGCATCCCGCATCTTCCTCCTCTCATTGAATTCTTCCTGCACAGGCCTGCGATAGGTTTAAGTCTGAGCTATTCCGCCAAAGGGCCAAGTTTCAAAGAATTTTGGATGAGGGAGAATCCCTTAGGCTTCTTTGTAAGGAGAACGAAGTTGAGTTGTAGCATTGGCGATATGAGGTGTATAGAAGCTCAAACTACGAGAGCTATTTAATGGAGCAGGTAACTTCCTATAGTGCGTGCTTTACTTCTTTGTAATCTTAAGGCCAATTTCCTCTTGTTGTATTAGTTGCAGAAAAAGACAGAGGCCTTGGAGTACCTTAAAGGAGACGTAAACCACGTCAGGGCCGCTTGCGAGGAGCTAAGTGCTCGAGTGCAGGCTCAAGGTCTAGGGGAGATGAGCGCTTCCACTAAGGTCCTTGCCTTCGAGGTCCAACTCAACCTGACCCGTGACAATGCCAAAGTTCAGGCGGATATGATCAAGAGACTTGAGTCTGATCTTTCGAAGGTCAGTGCTGAGATAATCAATGCCCGGGTGGAAGCGGCATTAAGCCGAGCCAGGGCTGATCGTGAGATGGCGATTTGCATAAAGGATACTGCTGACGCTCAATTCGTGTTGAGTAGAGCCCTCAATCATGAGAAGAGGATCAAGGAATATGTTCGCTACCGATCCCGGAGATAGGTATTCGAGGAGGTTAGTGCGAGGGGCTTCATTCTCTCGGAGGAATTGGCTCGAGCAAGGGCAGATGAGGGTGACACTCAGTCACTCCTTGTGGACGTTGTGGAGGGTGAACTTGACGAGTCGTAGTAATTTGGCGCATAATATAGATTCCACCAATTTGTAGATTTGTTTCCGGCATGCGCAGGGCGTGTCTGTAGGTGGAGAATGCTTTTTCGTATGTAATATAAGAGGAATTTTATAGTTTTATTCCTTTTGTACCTTTTTTCTATGGTTTCCCTCGATCGTATAGATTGGTTTTGGAACTAGTCCCAAGTTATGTTATGGCTCAAGCTTCAATTGGCCTTCCAGCTCTTTCCCACCTACATGGGCGGAGGACGATGGCCCTTTGTGCTCCTGAACCGAAATGATTTTGCGGGTGCGTGCCCTGTAGATTTGTCTTGGCTGACGAAAGTATCGTTTGGGTCGTGCCCTTAGGTGTTTTGTGGATGAATTGTCCTCGGGTTCATTCTCCGCATCACGATCCGACTCGAGCTTAATATATCCTTGAGCTCGTTAGGGCTGGCGATAATTGTTTTTATTTCTTCCCTTGGGCGTTTTGTAATTTTTCGGATCTAGTCTCCGAGTCGCATTGTGATTCGAGCTGTAATTGACCCTTAATCTTTATGGAGATTCCGTACAGCAGTAGTGGCATCTATGTCGCACCCTTGGGTGTATTATAATTTTTGGGTCCGGTCTCCGAGTCGTGTTGCGACTCGAGCTATAATCGACCCTCAAATCTTATTGAGTTTTCGGCTAGCGATGGTGGGTTTTTTTATCATTTGGTCATTGAGACCCTTTAATATATGGCCCGTAGGCTTGCACAATTAACTATTTTGGATCTGGTCTCCGAATCGGGTTACAATTCGAGCTCGGTTTAATCCTCAAGTTGTCAATTTTCAAGCTAGCGATAATGGCTCTTACGCTGTATGGTCGTAAAGGCCTTTTGATATGAGGCCTGGAGGCTTGCTTAGCCGGCGACAATGGATCTTACGTTGTTTGGTCATAGAGAACTTTTGATATGAGTCCCGATGGCTTTTTGTAGGCTTTGTTTCCTCTCGTTAAGGTTTTTTGAATATTTTTTCCTGACCCGTCATCGGTTCTAAAAGAACCTCGAATTCAAGTCGTTGTTGGTGATGTTTTGAGCACCTCGTAAGGTTCATAGCTCAAAGGTCAAGTAGATCGACGCTCTTGCAATTTCAGAGCCGACGTGGTCGGGACTCATTTTTTGCCTATTGAGGGAAGCTCGTTTTTTAACCTGTTCTTTCCAAAGTATATTCGAAGGATCTTTTAGCAATAGTCGAGCATCCTCGAGTCACGTTATTTGGGCTGTATCAGCTGTTTTGATCGGAGTCATATACATTTTCCTAGGACTATTTTTGATCCCGATAGGTAGTTTTAGGTGTCTACACCGAGGATATGTCCTTTAGGGATTCTTACAAATGTGACGTATAGCCTAAACAATGGGATTTTTCATGCCTGTTGAGGTCTTACAGTTTGTGGAGAATAGATCTGGTTATACCGAGACTGCCCGCTAGGATCTTACAATTTTGAATTTTCCAGTACATGAAGATTGGCGACCGTCTCTGAGTCATTGAGTTGTTTAAGCCTGAAGATCGATTCTCGTGAGCTCGGAGTTGCCTCATAAGGGCTTGATGAGCCCGGCGTCCCAGCCTTGGGGTCATTGGGGTACTGAAATTTTTAAGTCTCCGAGTATCTTGATATAAATCTGGCAGAGAGGTTTTTGCTGTGAATATGCCAAAATAGTCTTCTTCTAAGTGTGGAATGCTTAAAAAATATTCTTTATTTCTTGGTGAAAATATAAGCTATAAATACATGTTGTCCCGTTATTGTGTGTTCGGCCCACATGGGTGTGACTTCTCTGATTATCCGATGTGCTTGTATGATTCCACATGGGAACTTTTTTAGAAGAGAGGATTGCGATCTCGTTGGGTCCCCTACTTGGGGGTGTGCATCCCTGCTAATAATCTTGTTGGCAGAATCTTCTTCATGTTATAAACCCTTTTAAGGAAAGGATGCTCGGCGAGTCCCGTTGGGGCCACAGGTCCTCGAGTAGGGTTCGGAGCTAGTGAATGCCTTAGCTGACTGCCTGCATATAGGTTAGCAAAAAAGAAAGGAAAGTAAATGAAAAGAAAGGGCGGAGTAGTTCTTCCTTTCTGCGAGGTGCATAGGCGGCACTTCAGGGAGTAAGCCCTGCTGCAGCCGTCTGCCACGCCGGCCAGGCCTGACCGAAGATGTGGTTATGCTTACCCTTTGACCCAATTCGAGGGCAATGTCAGCGATGGGTCATATGGTGAGGGATCTCCTCTCGTCGCTTGTAGCTAAATACTTTGTCCCTGCATTTGTCGTGGGGTTTCACACCTTTGGTGGAGCAGGATCTCAGTCGCCTCTGGGCAATGTATCCGATGTTGTCTGTATAAATCATCCATGCCCTATGCGCTCGACGTATCAGCCTGATCTCGAGCGGGCTGCATAGAGGGAGCAATCTGATCGTTGTAGTGATTACCATCAGGAACCTGTCAGAGATTCGACGTGAGAGCAATGTTGGTCTGAATTGTCCTATCAGCTTTGGTCCGACATCGTCGGTATAGTTGGCTGAACCACCTATACTCATAAACATGTATTTTATTTGAAATAAGTCGAATAAAAGAGGGGATTACCAATATGTTAATGCAATGCCGAGGTGGAATCCCGATGTCCTTTTCATCAAACTCGAGGGTGTCCTTTGGGAGCATTTTCATAGACCATCCCTTTCTGGTGATGGACACTTGCACTCTACATTCTACAGATCTTTATGAGGTGCCGCCATCCTTTTACAATCGTGACAGTGCACCGTGGCTCGCCGGCTCTTTTTTTCCCGATCTCCTTCCTCCGTGGAGCTGAATCTGGGTCTGCTCGCTCGGTGACACTTTGTGGCTACCTTTGTTAAATGGCATAGTTGTTGCTCTTTTGGGCCTATGACCCCGAGCGCCTCGTTATTTTCGTGGCAGGACATGGTTTCCTTGGAGGGGTTCCGGTTGAATAGGTCCGAGTCATCTGGAGTTCTTGGCTTCGCTTATGGTGACCACTATGCTTGGAACTGCAATGTTGAAGTCGTATTTTATCGGGACAGGTTTCCTTGCCGGATGTGTCTTGTTGAACCTAGTACCATCAGAGTTTCCTTAAGGGTGTTGTTCTCGGGCTATTGCCTTGTTGGTGCGAGGTGTGTTGATCTTGAATTGTCTCTTTCATTCGCGCCACTCGAATGATAACTCCATTTGCTTGATGTCAGCTTCTTTGCTGGGAATCTATCTGGATATGCCAAACTCGAGGAGGTTCCCGGACGGTCGTCTACGACCCTAATTCGGGACCGGTGTCGGTTGCGGGCATCCGACCAAGCCTTGGCCGGATATCTGACCTGACTTTGCTTGAAATGCCCCTGGAGTCGTTGGGTATGATTCATTTAGGTTTTTTGTGAAGGCCTGTGTTGCCCAACTACTCGAGATCGGGAGCGGTCTCGTTCGTCCTGTCAAGGAGCGGGGTGCGGCTTCACGCGACACTTTATTTCTTCTCCGTTCAGCCTTAGGTGCATTGGGCCCTCTTGTTATTGCTTTGATGGTGCTGGCACGCGCTTCCACAGACCTTGCTGGTATGGTGAGCGGACTGTGAGGTCAGGTGTCGGGTAGTGGTGCTGCATCATGATTTATTCCGGGAGAATTTCTTTGAATTTCTTTATCGGGACGGGCTCAAGTTCAATATTTTGGAGTTCGCTGTTCCTGGACGAGCTTGCGTAAGTGGTGAAGTGCCCGTAAGTATTTGAGGTCCTGTCACACCTAGGGAGATTCGTTGTTTCTGACTTTCGTGAGATGAGTTCCGGGATCATATCTTCGGGAGACGGTTGCTATAGGAGTTTTCAGGAATATGATTTGATTCTTTCGATGAGGTCTTCCAACATCCTTACTTCTATGGGGTAGGTTATCGGTCTATCATTGCCCGATACCTCGGGTACTGGCTCGACATAATGGGATATTTCTGGTGCTGCCGCGCTGTGAGTCCACGGGCGACTCTGTAGCTGAGTGATAGCCAAGTGTCATTCCTGCAACATTTCAAAAATAACATGAAGATTAGCTTCCTGTTCCACCAGGGATGGGATTTTTTGGGCTTCATGTTGGTCGACGTACTGTGTGTCGTCATTGGCGCGCGAGACTTTGTTGCCGCGCTAAGTGGCGTGCGGGCCGACATCCGCACTCGAACCAATCTAGATGCATAATTGAGGTCCTGCGGTGTTGCGCCAGCTGTTGGAACGACCATACTGCTCTTTTTGTGATTTTTGGGTTTATCGTTCTCTATTTACCCTATTGACTGGACATGAACCTGAAATCAAAAAGATCTTGGGCAAGAAAAAGTGTGAAAGATATCGTGCGTTCGAGCGACGAAACCAACAAGAAAATAATCACTATTATTTTTAGCCCCACGGTGGGTGACAAACTGTTTACCGTGAAAATGGTAACAACAATTAAATTTGTAAATGAGATTTTAAAAATATGTGATCTATTCCTGAGATAGTTTGTTAGGGCAGGTAGCGCTAAAGCGTGAGGTAAAATGATAAAAACCGAGTTAAGCAAAGCAGTAATCAAACTAGTAGGGGCTGTTGCCCAGGCGTAAGATCAGCCAGTAGACACCTTAGGACCGAGATTCAGTCCTATCACGGGCAATCGAAGGCAGTCAGAGAGGGGATAACAAGTAAAAATATAGCTAAGCAAGCCTCTATATCATCAATATTGAGATAATTAATGAAGAATGAATGAGAAAGCGAGAAAGCGATAAAGTGCTAAGGCGACCTCGAGGTCGGTGAAGATAGACAATTTAGAAGAAAGAGAGAGAGATAGAGAGACAGATATTATTACATCTATGGAGAAGTGGAGAAACATCATTCCTTTTCCAAGGTAGGGTGAGTCCCCCTTATATAGGCGAGGGAACTCGGTATAGTGAAAGTACTTGTGTATTAATTGCAAGAGTACAAAGATGGGATGACTTGATGTGATGCCTCACAGTAGGCTCTAGATAGGCCGGGCTCGTCAGGCATAGCCATATGCCTTGTGGGCTTCCCCTTCTATCCCAACCTCGGACCTAATTTCCTCAGAGTCGGACTTCGACGAGACCTGAGGCTGAGAACTCGATCGCGGCCTCCTGCCTTCGGGGTCTTGGGGCAAGATTTTGAAATGTCTTGGCAGTAAATAATTAAGTCTACTGATTTTTCCACGTACAACCGAAAAGTCTAAACAGATTCAAACTGAGCTAGCCGTGTCTGAGGACAATACTATGGGGATAGCCTACTGGAAAGGAAAGTCTGTTGAAGGGTCTAGCAAATGAAAATAGGAAACTGTTAAAGAACCTGGTTCCCTGAGATCCATGCCCTGTGATAGTGGTTTTTGGTTGTAGAGATTAAGAACTCAAAAGTGTTGTGGGGTCATAAATTTGATCCAGCAATTTCGGAGATGGCAGGTATAAGACTAATTCTGGAGATTGTGAAATTTCAGCAATTGGAACACCTGTTTGAAGGGAGCATGCCTATGGTATACGAAGATTCAGTACAAACTTTTTACGCATCTCTTTTCACTGTTATGGGAGATCACATCTGTGTGCTCGTAAATACAGTAGACATTGTACTCGATGCTTTAACAATAGGAAAGGTTATCAGAATTCCGTGTGAAGGTATGTCCTCAGTTAGTGGTGTATGTGGTGTGAACTTTAGGAGAGCCATCATGAAAGAAAAAGCTATTCAGCAGGGGGAATATGTGCATAAAAAGGTATTGCTTCCTGAGTATCGGCTTCTCTTTGAACTGGTCAATAAAGTGCTCTTACCTCATTCTGAAAGGCGATCTATTTCTACAAAATCGGATATGGTCTTAATGGAAGGTCTTGATGAGTTTGTTCCAATCAAATTGCAAGCAATCATGATAGATCATATGCAAAAGGTTGAAAACATTAAAGGTGGGAATCATGGGCTACCATATGGCTTTCTCCTCACTCAAGTGTTCAGATTCTACAAGGTCCCCTTAGGGAATCCCAGAGTAGGCACACACAAGAAGATCTTTTCTAAGACCACTCTAGAAGAATATGAATGTGTAAAAAGAGTTGGTTAAAGCATCTCGACCATTTCTCAGCTGATCAACGCTCAAAATGTCACTTCTGAAGAGATCAGAAGGTTGAGGGCTCAAAATGCCATACTAGAAACTCAGCTCAGTCAAGCAGCTAAAGGAACTTATTTTGTCAATGAGAAAGTTGCAAGACTGACAAAGGAAAATGATAGACTTCGGGCCCAATTACTTTAAGAACAACTGTCTGCAAATGCTCGACTGGACCTGGTTGTCAAAACCCTCGCCTTCTCCTCTTCCAAGCCTCCTTCCTCTAGTGTCCCCTAGGATCCTCTTTGTCCAGCTATTTTTGTCCAGCTTAACTTCACTATTACTGCTCCTTTCTTGCTCAGTCCACTGTAAACATTAATAAAACACCTCCCCTTTTGCATGTACAATGTTGTATTCCTCTAGCTTCTTTTTTTTGACATGTTGTGTGTACATATGTGGCATGAGCTAGCTGTGTTAGACTTCTTTATGCTAATTACCTGATTGTGCTCTTTTTAATGATGCCAAAAGAGGGAATATAATTGTGGTGGTGGGATATTTCAGGGTAATTGTGCTTCTACATTCAGGGTAAGTGTGGTGGTAGGAGATTTTACGGGCGCTCAGAGATTAAGGGTGAACTTCATGTAGTTTCTGATTTCAGGAGAACTCGGAGATTAAGATTGAATCTTGTGTAGTTCTAGTAACTTATTTGGGTATTCTTCTCTAGACATATACCATCCACGACTAAGTTTGTCATCATCAAAAGGGGGAAATTGATGGGTTTTCAATGTCTTTGACTTATGCTTATGATGTTTTGACGATCTAACAAACTTTTTATAAAGAACCAAATAGAGAACCTGCTCAACATTTCAACTGTACTGGTCCAAGTCTGAAAATTAGAAACTGAATTAACAACCTCAAGGAGGAAAACAATAGGGACCTGGCGATCTGGCCCCGTAGGGTTCTCCGACAGATGTACAAATCAGTGACTGTCCGAAATCATTGTAAAGAGGAACACAACAGGGACTTGGTCTCTTAAGGTTTCCTGGCAGAAGTACAAGTTAACTGAACAGCTGGAACTTGACAATAGAAAGTGACTATCTTGCAACTGTTACGGAATAAGAACACAACTGGGACCTGGTCCGATATTGTTCTCTGATAGAAGCACAAGTCCTCTATCCAGCTGGAATGCAATTGCACAGAAGTGATTGTGCAGATAGTTCATCAGTCACTTCTCATTGGGAAGAAGCGTACATCAAGAGTTGACATCGCTATCCATTGTTATATCTTTTGTGATATAATAACCTAGTGCAAGATACAACATTCTTGTGCATTCAATGATATTCTCTCAAGCATAACACTGTTCATCCAGCATTGAAGTCACTGGTATGTCATGAATAAGAAGATAACTCCACTAAGGATCAGTTTTAAAATGAGTTTATGTACGTTGGTAGTTGAGTTGTAATCTCGTTATTTGTTCTTTATTGTATTTCATAGTTTTTTTTCTTAGAAGATTAGTCGTAAGAACAAACCAAAAATTCGTAAACTTCTGAGTTAATGTTGTGACTAGGAATAGTCATAAGTTTAAAGCCTTTGTAACTAGGAAAGTTATAGAGTGGCTTGTGATGGTGCATCACAAGTTAGTTGAAGTCTTTGCAATAGGATTTTTGCAAAGTGGCTTGTAATAGGGAGATTGCAAGTTAGTGAAGTTAAAATCCTACAACAGTTGGTCGTGGTTTTTTTATCCCCTTGTGTGGGATTTTTCCACGTAAAAATTCCCTATCTTCTTTACTTTCTGTTTTTATAGCATTCTCAGCATCATGTCATATAGGACCAGGTACTCTATAGTTTTGTGGACTCATATAAACTAACAAGAACTTACCATGATTTCCTAACTAATTGATTCCGAGTTCCTTAATTACTAATGGACTGTGATTTTTACCTTATTTACTACATGCTTTCAAACTATAAATACCATAGTCTTTCATTAGCACAACACACAAACACTCTAGGTTCAAAGCTCTATCTCTCACACTTAAAACTTTCTACTGTCTTGTGTGCTACTTGCTACTGCTCTAAGTTAGCCGGCTCCAAACCAAGGCTAACCATTGTGTCCTATTGTTCTTCCAATTCGCTTATTATCCTCTTTATTGGTATGTTTTAATTTCAATTTAAGGTTTCAACAACAATACGATTTTCTTATTGCTTCAGTTAATCCTATTTCTAGTTTGCTTCTATTTGTGGTTTTGTTGTGAAACTTGTAGTTGATATTTACCTTATTATGTAATCCCTTCCCTTTAGATCAGCATGTTACCCTTGAATTGTTTCTGAGCATGTCTGCACCAATTATCTCTATGTGTTTACCACCATGTATTCCATGTATTCCCCAATCCCTATCATCCATGTATGTGAGCTTGTTCTTTTATCTAGTTTTGTGACTATGTCTGGTCAGCTGCCTCGGGGCATGCCTATACCAATTCTTGGATATTTGCTTAATTATGTGTCCTATGTATTCCCCAAACCCCTTGACCCATGCTTGTGACTACTGAACCTGACTTAGTGTTGTGACTCCTGGCTAGGTATGAACCTGTCCTAAGGTGTTTGGACTTCTGTTCATTTCTTCAATCTCTTTTCAAACAGTCTCTGAGTTTTACTAAATTACTTTCAGGCCTTCTTTTATACAGTTTTTCACTAAAATCACTTTCACACTACTCTTACTCAATAATTTCTGCCCCCTCTAGTATGTGTACTGCCTTGGGATCCTCTTGAGAACCCTTTGAACTCCGGCATATTGAGGCTGGCCTTTGCATACTGCACTTGTTCAATTTCTGGTTATTAAGTCTAGGTGTAAGCATTGTCCGGGATCATTGAGATCCTTAGGGAACTTTAATGCATATAGACTCTGCATTGTCTATGGACTTTAGGCATTTGAGGCCATTGGAGGCTTTGGGAAATTTGGGCCTAATCAGAGGCTCCCGATAGAATAACTTCTTGTTTTTATTTACTTATATAATTCATTCATTGGTCTGTAATAACTTGTAAACAAATATTGGGGTATTTAGTAAAAAGGGATGGGTACATATATGTCTATGGGGTAATACGGGTTGAAATCATGTTCATATGACTATCTGATTGCTTTATCAAGTAGAAATCATGCTCATAGGACATTACATTTTGTCCACTCCCTATGCTAGAAACCATGCCTATAGGTTCCACATAATCATGCCTTCAATATCTTAAAATCAAATTAATTAATAGATGGCATGCCTATAGTATTTAATCCAGTTTCTGTTATGATGAGTGTTATGTATGTTTTCAGTATCTTTAAATCAGATTAACTAATAGATGCCATACCTATAGGACTTAATCCAAATTATGTTATGGCAAGTGTTTATGTCTGTATGTCTAAAAATCAAATAAACAAAGTTATAAATCATGCTATAGGGAACCATATTCGAAATTTTGCATGTCAATATAAACTAGTCTAGTAATTCAACTTAGTCCACGCTTTGTTAGGGTCACTACTCATGAGTTTCTAAAAAATAATTTGTTTGTTTTTGCATATTCACTTAGATATCCTGCTTTAGGACACTATATAATAAAATCCCTTAATTGTGCTTGAGTAGTGATATTTATGTGCTTGTTTGAGGAGGAAACTTTGACCCTCTAGTTGCTCGTTTTTTTGTGCTGACAGTCTTAAGTTTTTTGATTATCGCCTTAGAATTTTCACCTTTTAAAACCTTAGGGGTCCGTCTAGAACCACCCATAGGTAGAGGTCCTAACTCCCACTAGGACCGTTAAGACGGGATGGGTAGTCGCACGCAATAGAGATCGCTGACCAAACACTCGCTTTGCATGACCAATAAGGGGATGTGAATGGTAGATATGGGATATGATGACTAAACTCTAATGTCACATGTAGCCCCTCAACGAGGAGTGTTTACCGGACATTGTGTGGGGTGATCCTATAGGCTAACCAACCTAGGACCGCTCCTTTACCCAAAATTCCTTTTCTATTTATAACCTTTGCTTACAACTTTTGTTCAAAAATCATTATTTGAATTACCCAACGTGCTTTACTTGTAAACCTATTTGATTCAACTGTTTATGGACTAATTCGTGGATATAAGTTCGGTCGGGACCTACATTTGTGGACCAAGAGGGGTGCCTAACACCTTCCCCTTGAGGTTACTTGGATCCCTTACCCTAATCTCTGGTAATTCAAACCAATTCAAGAGCTAATCACTCTAGATGCCCTAATGCACCATAATTCGTTAGGTGAAGACTCTTAAGATACCCAATTCCCAAAAGGAAATGAGTCATTACCCCCATGGAATGTCAAAACCTGGACCTCTCTCCGCAAGTAGGGAAAAAAATGGGGCGCGATAGCATGACGACTCTACTGGGGATATCTTTAGGGTCTTACCATGATGAACTTGTATTTTACAAATTTGTCGCAGCATGCTTTATCCCTTACCCTTCTCCATTTTTTGAATTTAACTGCTTATTTTAAGAATTTATGTTTCTTCTATTTATGAAACTGACTTGTCTCTTTGTTTTCCTTTTTATGTAATTTTCCTTTTCATTATTTAAATACTATATGTATCATTCTACGGGAAAATACTTGACTATATGTTATTGATTGCTGCATAAATCATGCTCCACATCATATTACACTAATGCGTATCAAATCCGTTAGCAACGGTTTAATGAGTGGTTGCGCACTTCCTAATTACTATCCTTAAATTCGGAAAGCCTCATTTGCGGTAAAACCAGTCGATCAGCAATACAGTCGACAGTTCCGTGCCTTTCCCATCGAGTTGTACACTTGAGGGTACCTGTCTAAAACCCCATAGAAACCTTACTCTGGCTAAAATTGTGCACGCATCATGGTCAAACCTAGTCGGATCGGTTATGTTGTCCACATAATGATCCTTTAAGATAAGACTTATCCAAAGTCCATTGGGTTTTTCATAATCCCAACGGGCGCAACCATGCTCTGTGCATTAATTTGGAGAACCAAATGCCGATATATTGATCATAAATACATAAATAGTCGAGTTTGGTGGGGGTAAGGTCTAACCCTTTTTATTTTGCAAAAATGAGGCACGAGGTCCTCAGATTCAGTATGGTTAGCAATATCTGTGAGCACGTAATTTTTGCCTCACACAAACTATTCCCAAAGATTTCAAAATAAAATAATTTCCCTTTGTGCGCAATTCTATGAATTTTACGGTATTTTCTTTTAGTGTTTGCATTTGTCTGTGCGTGTTTTATTTTTTATTTATTTAATTAATAAGAAAATACAAAATAGGTTGCGTTTACATTTAGGGTTTAATTTTGTAATTTCAAGTTAAATATTAAATTATTTATTTTATAAAATAAAGGAAAACCATAAAAAAAAATAATGCACTTTACAGTTTTAGTGTTTGATTGTGTGATTTGGTATTTTAAGTGTTTGTGATAATTAGATAATTAGTATTTTTAAGTTAACTTGGTTTTATAATTTTAGGTTTTAATTTTGGAAAAATAATTTAGGAGGAAAATAAAAAGAAAAGAGGAAGGAAATGAATTTGGGCCAATTTAATTAATTTCCCAAGCCCAAACATCCAAACGCCAAAACCAGCCCAAACCACGCCTTACACCCGGTCCAAACCAGGCGTCTCCAGGACTCAACTAAACGACGTCGTTCGATGTCTCCTAATCTCCACCATTCATTTTCTTTCATCCAACGGTTCAAGTGCCTTCACCCATACCCGCCTCACAACCCGACCCAATTCCATCCCAACCAGACCCCCTCATTAAACCAAACGACCCCGTTTTATTCCTCACCGATTAATCTGAGTCGTTAATCGTAATTGATCTAATGGCCAGGATGCAATCCCCAGCCCAGTATGTAATCCTAAACCATACCCCACCCCCCCCAAGAACCCCCCTCATCGTCTCTAAGCTTTAGAGACCAAAAATCCCTCCACCTCACTCTGCCTCCCTCCGCCTCCCTCCGCCCACCGAAAATCGCCTCACGGTAGTTCCGGTGGTCCTATCCCTCCCATTTTAACACCCTAGATTATCCGTCACCTCCTCTTTCTATATGTACAAACCAATTCTTTCGAATCCCCGCCCAGATGCTCGAATCTTAGATCAAAAGAATCGACCCCAAACCCTAGTTCATCCAATGACCACCAAACACACACCCCTGAACCACTAGACCTCCCTCATCCCTAAACCACCACTAGTTTCCTTCGAATCTTTCTAGAACCCCTCAAATTTTAGATCGAATGGATGAACCCTAACTCCAAGATTAATAAAAATTTAAAAATATTTGAGATCGTAATCGACCTTAGTCGTATGTTCTCAGTCGAGAACATTCGATTAAGGTTCATTTCAATCTCAAAACGAAAATGGAAGTTCGAATTCAAGTCAGGGCACCAAGTTTGATTTCCAGCTCAGCAGGTAAGTCCTTGTGTTATTTTCAGCATTTTGTTTTTCTTTTCCGTCTGTTCAAGTCTTTTCTTCCCCTTCTTCTTTTCTGTGATTAGAGTTCGACTGTGGGATATGAATTAGGTCTTAGTGAGACTTTTAATTATGCTTGATTTAATTTTATGAACATTCATAGTGAAAGTGTTAGAAATAGCATTTAATTACGGACCTTTTTCAGTGCGATTTGTTTTCTGATTTCTGATAAAAAATATCATACTTGAATTAGTTAATCTTTAGAACGCTTAGTTAGATTTCGAGTAAATAAACTGGTTAGATTTGAATTGGTCATTTGGACCCTTTAATTAGAATCAATTGAACCAACTAAGATCTGCCTGTCCCATTTGAGGTCCAGAAAGGGACCAGTCCAGTGGTTTAAAGGCTTTGATTGATCGGCCTTGGGTCAATTTGACTCATGTCTTGATTCGGCAATTAACAATTAAGGGTTTAGTAATGGGAAATTATTTAACTCAGGGGGACAGCATGGGCTGTCAGGGCAGGCGTGATTAAACAAGGGGGCTGCCCATACCCGTTTGGATTAGAATAATAGGAAAAGGGGTAAAGGGGTACTGACAACTCTGAATGTCATCTTTTGGTGGGAAAGTTAGGGAATAACATGTGTGCAATTAGTTTCTTATTGGTTTAATGCTCTCATGAATTGTAAAGGGGAGGGAGTTTAAGTATAAAACAGATAGGGATTGCATTCAGTCGGGGGATATTTTCAGACATTCAGAGAGTTATATGTAGAGTGACATTTAGAGAGAATAGGTGGGACTTTTTTTTTTCCAGATTTTAAAAGGAGAAACGAAATTGAGAGTTCAAGAATTCTAGAGAGTTTTTTTAGCTGGAAAACAGACTTAAAGAAAGAGTTTAGGAGTTCTTTAAGCATTCAGTTTTTGAGACTGAAAAACAGACTGAGAATACAGAGATACGCTGAGTTTTACTGTTCCATTGAGTCTTTTTGATTCAGTTTCGAGTTCAGTAGTTGATTCTGATTTCCCCTCATAATTTCAACTTACTGGAACTTCTTCTGAGATTTGTTGGTCCACTTTTGGTTTAACTCAAAGTTCAGTTGAGTCCATTTGGGTGTTGATTGTTGCTGTTGGGATTTACAAATCAATTCGTGTTTTGGTTTGAGTGTGTTTCTGGTTTGGAATTGGTATCGTTGTTGGTTTGCATATGATTTGCTACTGCTGTTGTATTGCTGTTGTATTGTTGTTGCTGATATCCTTTTTTTATTGGAAAAAAATCAATTTCTAGGTACACATTCTGGATTATCAATGTAGTTTATCCTGTCAAATAATGAAATGAAACCATATTTCCATAGCCATGCTCATTTGGATGCATATAGTTGTATTCGACCATCTGATGAGTAGTATACATATTTAGCTTATTTAATTTCTATTTTATTAAGGACTGTTTAATTAGAACCATTTCTGAACTATTTGGACCATTTGATTCATACTGGACTGTATTTAGACTGTGTGAGTTATTGTTTTCTCAGGCTTGTGTGAGTACTGTTAGCTAAGCGTTCAGTTATACTTATGTTCAGTGTAGGTTGATAGAGCAATGTCTTAACTAGCTGAGGTTAACTCCAGTAGTCATTTCGGTTACGTCATGAAGTTATTCTAGTGGTAATGTAGTTGCAATGAAGTCATTTGGGTGTTTAAATGCTGGTTTAGTAGTGTTGATTTGAATTGGTCCAAAAATGGTTAGTTTGCTTTGAATTCATACCTAAACCGGTTCATATATGGTGTTAAATGAAATCATGAAATTGAGTTGCTACTACTTTTTGTTAAATTCATACATTTTGTTGGATTTTCATCTTTAGTGATATTTAAGAATTCACTAATTAATATATAATCTGAGTTGGAATTGGAATTCAAACGATTGATGTCCCGCTTTGTTACAATTATCAAATACACTTAGAACAATTTAGGGCAATTTCAGTGAATACTTGGCCCAATTAAATAAAGGCATCGTTTGATCAGTCATCACAAGCAATCTGCGCCTTAATGCCCTAACAGGCGGCCCAGGCCTGTGACTGGCATGCCCTTATGCATACTTGAATTTTGAGTTTTAAGCTGGCTGTGTTCAAGGCCCAAGTTGGTCGGAGATTTGAATTTGTATGAACTCATAGATCCTAAATATAGTAGCTCTTAAACAATGTCAATCAGTTAAGACTTTTTCTTTTATTATTAGAGACAAGATTAAGTAGAAAATTGTAGTTTGCTCTAGGATTGCCCTTTAAAAAAATAAATGAGATGAGCCTCGCCAAAAAAAACGCATAAATTGCGGGACCCTCAATAAATAGCTATATACTAAAATACTTAGAATGCGGGATGGACCGTTTAGTGAATTCTACGGCTTTCCCCGAAGATAATAATGCGTTACTCTCTTTAGGCACGTATTTTAATAACATTATCTCCCTAAACTCGGGTGCACATTTATGTGACCCAAATCCAAATCTCAACGAAGTTGGAATATGTTAACAACTACGGGTGCATTTATATGACGTGGTTCGAGACACATTTTCACGACGTTGCAATTCTCGTTAAAAATAATAAATAAAAGCGGTTAAAGTTAAAATTTGCACATAGGTTCATAATTGTTAAAATCAGATAATTTAAGCCAAATATAACAGTTGAACGACCGTGCTAGAACCATGGAACTCGGGAATTCCTAACACCTTCTCCCGTGTTAACAGAATTCCTTATCAATATTTCTGGTTTGCGGACTATTAAATAGAGTCATTCTTTTCCTCGATTCGGGATTCTAATCGGTGACTTTGGACGCCATAAATTTCCCAAGTGGCGACTCTGAATTAAATAAATAAATCCCGTTTCGATTGTCCTTTAATTGGAAAAACTCCTCTACGCCCTTGCGGGAGTAGGTAAAAAGGAGGTGTGACAGCTCTGGCGACTCTGCTGGGGACGACAAATCCAGAACTTTGGTTCATGGTTTAAGAATTCGAGCTTAGAATAATTGTTGTGTTTGCCTTTATCTGATTTTTCTACATGTTTGATGTTGAATGTGATAAATGCTTTACCGCTTTGATATTACCTGGAATGTATATAAACTGTGATGAAACCCTTCTCTTCTCACCTCCGGGGATGTGCTTACTGGTTGAGACTCCCTATTCTATTAGTGTCATACCCTGAAATAAGAAAGAGGCTGGACAAGTTACTAAGCCGGATGACCTTTTGGTTCCCAGTACGTAGCCCCCTCCTCCACTTGAGTTGTCCGCTCGGGTACACAGCCTAGAACACATACCCAGGTTTTGAACCTAGAATAACTTGACTTCATGCCGGATCCCTAGTAGGAACGCTTATCTGCATCACGTGCATATGACTTAGGGGACTCAACACAGGGGTTGGGTCCGTTTAGGACAGGTAACCTGAAATGAAAAGACCATCCTGATGCATCTTAGGTGTTGCATATGTATTTATTTGTCTCGGACTTGCATGCTGACTGGCTTTGGAGTGTTTGGGAAAATTAAAAAAGAGAGAAATAGTAGTGTAGAGAGATAATTATGTATTTTTAAAAAAATAACCAATGTCAGAACTCTGCCGAATTGTTGGGAAAAAAAAGAAAAGAAAAGGGAAAAGAAAATTTGTTCTCAAAAAATGGTTTGTTTTGTTGGTCGAGAAAAAGAAAAAACTAAAGAGTTTTGTTTTCAAATAGTTTGTTGAAAAAGAAAATACAAAAGAGTATTTTCTTCTGAAATAGTGTATTTGTCAATAAAAAAGAGTCTTATTTCCGAAAATAAGTAGTTTTATAGGCAGAACTACGTAAGTTTGACTCTCACCGGATGTGGGATACGTAAGCAACCCATACCGGGTTCAACTATTCGAAATTTAAAAAAAAAGAGAAATTTTTTTATAGGGTAAATAAATATCGTTATTTTTGCCATGAGTAAAGGTAATGTTATTCTTGTCCAAAATAGCCGAATGTCCCTAAAAGGACGCCGGAAGGCCGTTTTTGCAAGAACAACCGCCTTTGGTCATTTCTCAAATTTTTTGACCGGTGAGCAAACACAGCCTTTAAATCTTCTTCAAAGTGCTGAAAGGCCGTATTGACAAAATTGGATATCTTTATGAAATTTTTTTGAAAAACAGTGATGATTTTTTTATGAAAAAAAAATAATAATCTGTATTTGTAAGTCAAGTCTATTAGTCTATTTTAGGCTGTATTGCCATTTTGATGTTAGAGTCTTTTGGAGTCCGTTAATATTGTAATAAAATGTGTCTTTTTAACATTTTTCTTTTATGAAAAATTTGAAAAAAAAATTCAATTTTTTTATTAGTCATTTGGCACTTATCTATCAGAACTACGCACGGTCTGATTCATGCGGGGACATGATATGTAGGCAATCCACATAAGATTCGACCATTACTAAAAGAAAAAAAAATAAGGAAAAATGAGAAAATAATTAAAATAAAGGAAAGTTGGAGAGACGTTAAAAGAAGTGGCACAATCATGAGAAGCCGGGATGACGCAAGCAACCAAACAAAAACATAATAAATGGTTAACTGCTTAGGTGCATTGCATCCCTAATATGTGTTTACCTATCTGTTAAAAGCCCTACCGAGATGCCTTTATTTTGTTCATTTGACTTTCACTCCAGGCAGGTGGTTGGTTTGTGGTTATCAAAGTAACTCCTCTCCACAACATTAAACCAACAGGCGATGGCGGATAACAACAAAATTGGGGTGGCTAATATCAGTACCCCAAAGTGGTTGGTTGAACAGGAGACAAGTTTGGCTGATGTAGTGAAGATGTTAAGACAACACATAACGGACATATATCAGGCTTGGATGGTTGGGAAGGCACCCATACCGCCACCACCCAGTTTCTCGGATGCTGTCCTTACCAAAACTTTGGCGTCTCCTAATCACCATAGTATCTCCATCGCTTTTCCTCCAAGTTCTGAGAGGCTGAAGAACATAGAACAATCCTTAAAGAACGTGCAAGAGACGGGAGACCGAGGCAACATGTCTTACCAAGAGTTGTGTACACTCCCTGACGTCCACCGCCTCGCAAGGTTTAAAGTACCAAAGTTCAACTTGAATAAGGAATACGAAGATGCGGTAGTCCATCTGAGTGAATCTTACAAGGAAATGAGGAATGTTGGCAAGAAAGATGATTTGCTAATGGCATACTTCAGTAAACGCTTGACTGGGGCAGCCTTGAACTGGTATGATCGTCAAGATGTCGGTAAGTGGCATGCATGGGACGAAATGGCTCAGGATTTTGTGCGACAATTTAAGAATAATACAGACATTGTCCCGAATCACTCCTCCCTATCTCAGATAGAAGAGAAACCTAAACAAGGTTTTGGGAAATTCTGGCTCAGATGGAGTGAACAAGTTGCCCGGGGTGATCTTCCCATGAAAAGAAAAGATGCTGTAGAGCCCCACCAATGTCAGAGTCTAGTGGCTGTCCTTGCTAAACGCCTCCAGCCTCCATATCGACCCTGTGGATATCCTTTAAATCCTCCCGACCATTACTTATCTCCACAAAACCCCATAAATCGTACATCACTTCCCCAGATATCATGTCCATGTTGCACCACCATATGCTCCTTATCTTCGAAGCCCGTGATGGTCTACACCGCTGCCACAAATGTCTCATCAGGCATATCAACCACCTGCCTGCAGAAGATTCCAACTGAGGCCAGAGTATAAAATAAAAAGACTACTGGAAAAAGATAACATTTTCTGAGAATCTTGTGCAAGTTTCTTTGAAAAGATAGAGTATTCTGGCCTGATTAAGCCGCTCCTCGGTTATACTCCAGACCCGCATACAAAAGGTTTTGATCCTACTGTATGATGCATGCACCACTCTAATGTCCAAGGGCATAGCATTGAGATTTGTCGTTCTTTGAAGAAGGAAATAGGAAGAATGATTCACGAAGGGATAATTGTGACCAACGACATCAACAAAAAACATGTGAATCTTCTTAGGGATGCATTGACTAAAGCTGACGATATTGAAGTGGGTAATGGTCTTGAAAATATTGATGCAGAAGTCAGTGGCTAAGATGTTATGCTTGGTAATAGGGAAGACGCTCCATTTCCTGGCAAGCCAGGGAGGAGTTTTGGTGGTTTATTCTTTTGTCATTTCTGTTGTCTGGGTTATTTCAGGATTGTAACCCAGATATTATCTTGTGACTCAAACCCTTTTATCCTTTTAGTTTACCTAGTTCGTTTAGTCATTGAAATTTGTTTAGTGGTGTCTAGGTTTGTTCCAAGGGTTGTACCCCAGTCTATTGTGTTTGTTTTATTGTTCAAACTCTTTCCCCGTTTATCCAATGCAATTCTCCGTTCTCCATTATTTATAGACATTTTCTTTTGTTTGGTCCTCTCCTTTTTATAATTCTTTTCCTGTCGACTCTAGTGACATAACCTGCGCGCACAGTTATAGGCCTAATCTTAAAAGTTAATCATGAAGAAATTGGGAGATGATCGGGACACTTGAGGGAAATAACAACAGATTTGGACATTTTGAGATCATTTGAAGCTTGAACCCTGTGAAACTGGGGTTGATTAGAACATAAAGAAACCTTATGTTTCATACAGCATCCGTTTGAAATTAAAAACAAGTTTGCCCAAATTGGAAAGGGTTGTTCGTGATAATGAGAATGTGAGTGTTGTCCAATAGCGCTGTAAAATTAACATATGAGGAACGCAAAGGTATGGATATAGTTATCAAGTCAAGCACAATCAGAAGATGAAACAATTGTTTATTTAATCGCGTTGTTTATGCTTGTCATATTTTGAAGATTGGAATGACGAAGGCATTTTGTTCTTCCATCTAAACACTTTATCATTCGTTACCCCTTTCGAGCCTTATTTTCTTTCTTTCATACCCTTCTTTCGGAATCAGTAGCAAAGATTAGAAACACAAGCATGAAAGATGAAAGAAAAAGAAAAAGAAAAAGAAAAAGAAAAAGAAAAAGAAAAAGAAAAAGAAAAAAAAACAACAAAAGGGAAAAGAAAAAGACAAAGAACAAGAATAAATAAATGAAAAGAAAAACTATAACAACAAGGAATTGGGTGAACTACGTTTGACCTGATTCCTCAAAGAGGATACGTAGGAAGCTTCACGGCTCGGTCATAGTGGAACAAAAAATTAGAGGATCCCCAAGAAAGAAACTGGGGCAGAAGTTGTGGTTGTTATAAAGAAATCTGATTCTGTAGGTTGTATTTTTAAACCCAAGTTGATTTGTTTTGAGCCTTAATACCCTTTCTTTCTAGCCCTTTCCAAAAGCCCACGTTACGGTCCAAAGAAACACCTTCCGATCAGTTTTCAAGAGGTTCCAAGTCAAGCGAGTAAAGGTGAATCACATCAGGGGCAACACTCCGATCCAAACAAGGAAAATGAAAAAATGAGAGAGTCTTATTGGTGAAAACCTTCACAGGCACCGTAAGGTGACGAAAGCCAAGAGAAATCAGAAAAATGAGAGAGTCTCATTAGTGAAAACCTTCACGGGCACCTTGGGGGCGACTGTAAGAAGAGAGAAAAAACAAAAAGAGAGAGACTTGATAGTGAAAACCTTTGAGGCACTACAAGTCGAAATCAGGATTGTGAATTGGATTGAATCGGCGGAGCATGAAAGTCCCGTTTCACAAAAAAAGGGTACGACAAGAGTTGAACATCGGAATTACTTAACTGAATAGGCCGCAAGTGCATGCCACGGTCATTAGAGTTGGTATCCATATTTGATAGGTTTCTACTTTGTAGTAGTTCTTCTTATTAGAAATCATCCTTTTCCTTCGTCCTTTATTCTATTTCTTTTTCTTGTTCACTCCTTCTTCCTGAGTCTGTCTGGACAGATCAAGTGAGAAATGACTTCAAAATTTTCCATCAGCTTCCCAATTATACAAGACGAGATCTGGCTAGTACATCAATGAGTCATAAGTCAGGAAAGAACAACTAGGGCATGCTGGTAATAATCAACATGCTTTGGGATCCCTGCAAAATACAAAGGTTTGTTCCATATCAGTTCATGGAGAATGAGACAGATGGAGGATGTTGGGTAAATGGATCAAAGGGTGGACCAGTGACATGAAAGACACCTCAAGCAGAAATCAAAGGTTACAAACCTCAAGGCCAAAGTCAATGGCTTAAATCAGGAAAGAGCGACATGCGCACTGAAGTCGGTAATAATCAAAATACTTTGGGGATCGGGTAAAACACAAAGGTTGGGTAGATGACGGTCCAAGAGCAAAACAAAAGGATAGAAGGTACCGAATTCAAATGAAGAAAAGCATTACCTGGGTTAAGGTTTATGAAGTAAGTGTTTAGTCAAGGAACTAGCAAGGTCTTCAAATGGAAAGCAGTTGCCATGTCAAGTAAAGGAGCAACAGATCTCAAGGCCAAGGCTAGTGGACAAGTCAAGAAAGAACAACATATACATAGAGTGGGAAAAATGGACGTGATTCGGGATTCATGTGAGACACAAAGGTCGGGAAGATGCCGGTTCATGAGCAATGCAACAAACAGAGGATATTGGGTCCAAATGAAGAAACGACATTTAAGGGATATGGATGATAGAGAAAGTGGTTAGTCAATAAACAGGCAAGATCTTCGAGTAGAAATCAGCTGTCATGGGAAATATATGGGGTCAGATAAGAAGACTAGAAATAATAGTTGGGAAGTTTGTAACTAAGGAGTAGTCAGAAGGTCGGAATATTTCAACCAAGTTCAAGGCAGTCGGACAAAGCAGAGCATGGAGATGAGTGAAGAAAAAACCATCTCCAGCAAGAGTACCACAACCAACCACCATATTTTTAAACTGACGAGATTTTTCTTTGATTAAAATAGGGGCAGGAAATGTTATTGATAGCAGAAGGACATGTTGCAAGGAAGATTATCAAACTGGGGCAGAAAATTTCCTTTCGTTTTGAAAATTTTCTTGAAGTCAGGTACCCATATGAAGAATAGGGAAAGCAATTCAAGTTTTATGGGAAAGCAGTTTTGAAGGAAGATAATTCAAGTCTCAAAAGAAAATGGTTCAAGAGGCAAGGGAAAAAATATCAAGAGGGAAGAAAAATTAGGCGTTATCTTTTTAAGTTGTTGAAGTCGGGAGCCCACCCGAAGAATGGAGGCATTACCATTTTAAGTCGTTAAAGTCGGGAGCCCGCCCGAAGAACGGAGGCATTACATTTTAAGTCGTTGAAGTCGGGATTCCGCCCGAAGAACGGAGGCGTTACCTTTTTAAGTTGTTAAAGTCAGGAGCCCGTCCGAAGAACGGAGGCATTACCATTTTAAGTTGTTGAAGTCGGTAGCTCGCCCAAAGAACGGAGGCGTTACCATTTTAAGTTGTCGAAGTCGGGATCCCGCCCGAAGAATGAAGGCGTTACATTTTAAGTTATTAAAGTCGGGAGCCCGCCCGAAGAACGGATTTAAGTTGTTGAAGTCGGGAACCCGCCTGAAGAACGGATGCGTTACATTATGAAGTCGGGAGCCGCCCGAAGAACGGAGGCGTTATCTTTTTAAGTTGTTGAAGTCGGGAGCCCGCCCGAAGAACGGAGGCTTTATCATTTTACGTTGTTGAAGTCGGTAGCCCGCCCGAAGAATAGAGGCGTTACATTTTAAATTGTTGAAGTCGGGATCCCGCCCGAAGATGGAGGCGTTATCTTTTAAAGTTCTTGAAGTCGGGGGCCCGCCCGAAGAATGGAGGTGTTACCATTTTAAGTTGTTGAAGTCAGGAGCCCGTCCGAAGAA
This sequence comes from Nicotiana glauca, assembly GCA_026770625.1. NCBI lineage: Eukaryota > Viridiplantae > Streptophyta > Magnoliopsida > Solanales > Solanaceae > Nicotiana > Nicotiana glauca. The sequence goes on along the minus strand of MU710979.1, from coordinate 33,257 downwards.
CGGAGGCATTACATTGTAAGTTGTTGAAGTCGGGAGCCCGCACGAAGAACGGAGGCGTTATCTTTTTTAGTTGTTGAAGTCGGGAGCCCGCCCGAAGAACGGAGGCGTTACATTTTAAGCTGTTGAAGTCAGGAGCCCGCCCGAAGAATGGAGGCATTAAATTTTTAAGTTGTTGAAGTCAGGAGCCCGCCCGAAGAATGGAGGCATTATCTTTTTAAGTCGTTGGAGTCGGGAGCCCGCCCAAAGAACGGAGGCGTTGCCTTTTTAAGTTGTTGAAGTCGGGAGCACACCCGAAGAACAGATGCGTTAGATTTTTAAGTTGTTGAAGTCGGGAGCTCGCCCGAAGAACGGAGGCGTACCTTTCAAGATCAAGAAGTCAGTAAGCCACCCGGAGAGCATAGGGTTACGACAAAAATCGGAGGAACAAGTTCAAGTTCGAAAATCAGAAGGAAGGCAACAATGGTCAAAAGAAGATAGCTCAAGTTTTGAAGGAAAGGCAATTTGAATTGCACAAGAAGGAAAGAAGCAGTTCGAGTTCGGCAGTCAGACATCTACCTAGGGAAGAGAAGACTACAAGTCAAGTTAGAAATAAAGAAACATCAGAGGAATCACAAGTCAACAAGACAGTAAGGCAATAAGAGACACAAGAACAAGTTTGAAGATCTGGATAAGATTTTGTGATTCATAGACTATAGTTTAGTCTAGCTTCTTATTTTCTTTTAGCATGGTGTAATAAGGAAGTCAGTAAGCAGTGGCAGCAGCAGCAGCAGCAACATCAGTATCAGTAAAATCACAAATTCATGATAGTCCCAGCTACCAAAACTTCCCGAACTACATTGACCTAATTCCTTTTTAGTCAAGGATGTGTAGGAGACCTTTTGAAGCAAAGGTTTGGTCAAATGTTTCAAAAAATGCTTCACCCATAGGACTCAAAAAGGCAAAAATCGCTCATGACCGCTCACTTTGTCTTTGCACGAAAACTCTTCGTGTTTACGAGCAAAGAGGGGTAGCAATGAGCATATGATTTTTGCCTCACACGAAATACTCCCAAAGATTTCAAAATAAAATAATTTCCCTTTGTGCGCAATTCTGTGAATTTTGTGGTATTTTCTTTTATTGTTTGTATTTGTCTATGCGTGTTTTATTTTTTATTTATTTAATTAATAAGAAAATAAAAAAATAGGTTGCGTTTACATTTAGGGTTAAATTTTGTAATTTCAAGTTAAATAGAAAATTATTTATTTTATAAAATGAAGGAAAACCATAAAAAAATAATGCACTTTGTATTTTTAGTGTTTGATTGTGTGATTTGGTATTTTAAGTGTTTGTGATAATCAGATAATTAGTATTTTTAAGTTAACTTGGTTTTATAATTTTAGGTTTTAATTTTGGAAAAATAATTTAGGAAGAAAATAAAAAGAAAAGAGGAAGGAAACGAATTTGGGCCAATTTAATTAATTTCCCAAGCCCAAACATCCAAACGCCAAAACCAGCCCAAACCACGCCTTACACCCGGTCCAAACCAGGCCATCTCCAAGACTCAACCAAACAACGTCGTTCGATGTCTCCTAATCTCCACCGTTCATTTTCTTTCATACAACGGTTCAAGTGCCTTCGCCCATACCCGCCTCACAACCCGACCCAATTCCATCCCAGCCCGACCCCCTTATTAAACCAAACGACCTCGTTTTATTCCTCATCGATTAATCCGAGCCGTTAATGTAATTGATCTAATGGCCAGGATGCAATCCCCAGCCCAGTATATAATCCTAAACCATCCCACATCCCCTAAGAACCCCCCTCGTCGTCTCTAAGCTTCAGAGACCCAAAATCCCTCCGCCTCACTCCGCCGCCCTCCGCCCATCGAAAATCGCCTCACTGCGGTTCCGGTGGTCCAATCCCTCCATTTTCACACCCTAGATTACCCGTCACCTCCTCTTTCTGTATGTCCAAACCAATTCCTTTGAATCCCCGCCCAGGTGCTCGAATCTAAGATCAAAAGAATCGAACCCAAACCCTAGTTCATCCGATGACCACCAAACTCACACCCATGAACCACTAGACCTCCCTCATCCCTAAACCACCACTAGTTTCCTTCGAATATTTCTAGAACCCCTCAAATTTTAGATCAAATAGACGAACCCTAACTCCAGGATTAATACAAATTTAAAAATATTTGAGGTCGTAATCGACCTTAGTCGTATATTCTCAGTCGAGAACATTCGACTAAGGTTCATTTCAATCTCAAAACCAAAATGGAAGTTCGAATTCAAGTCAGGGCGCCAAATTTGATTTCCAGTTCAGTAGGTAAGTCCTTGTGTTATTTTCAGCATTTTTTTTCTTTTCCGTCTGTTCAAGTTTTTTCTTCCCCTTCTTCTTTTCTGTGATTCGAGTTCGACTGTGGGATATGAATTAGGTCTTAGTGATATTTTTAATTATGCTTGATTTAATTTTATGAACACTGATAGTGAAAATGTTAGAAATAGCTTTTAATTACGGACCTTTTTCAGTGCGATTTGTTTTCTAATTTTTGATAAAAAAATACCAGACTTGAATTAGTTAATCTTTAGAATGCTTAGTTAGATTTAGAGTAAATAAACTGGTTAGATTTGAATTGGTCAGTTGGACCCTTTAATTTGAATCAATTGAACCAACAAAGATCTGCATGTCCCATTTCAGGTCCAGAAAAGGACCAATCTAGTGGTTTAAAGGCTTTGATTGATCGGCCTTGGATCAATTTGACCCATGTCTTGATCCGGCAATTAACAATTAAGGGGTTAGTAATGGGAAATTATTTAACTCAGGGGGACAGCATGGGCTGTCAGAACAGGCCTGGATTAAAAAAGGGGGCTGCCCATACCCGTTTGGATTAGAATAATAGGAAAGGGGGTAAGAGGGGTACTGAAAACTCTCAATGGCATCTTTTAGTGGGAAAGTCAGGGAATAACATGGGTGCAATTAGTTTCTTATTGGTTTAATGCTCTCATGAGCTGTAAAGGGGTGGGAGTTTAAGTATAAAATAGATAGAGATTGCATTCAGTTGGGGGAGATTTTCAGACATTCAGAGAGTTATATATAGAGTGAACATTTAGAGAGAACAGGGGGACTTTTTTTTAGATTTTAAAAGGAGAAACAAAATTGAGAGTTAAAGAATTCAAGAGAGTTTTTTTAGCTGGAAAACAGACTTGAAGAAAGAGTTTAGGAGTTCTTTAAGCATTCAGTTTTTGAGAATGAAAAATAGACTGAGAATACAGAGATATACTGAGTTTTACTATTCCATTAAGTCTTTTTGATTCAGTTTCGAGTTCAGTTGTTGATTCTGATTTTCCCTCCTAATTTCAACTTACTGGAACTTCTTCTGAGATTTGCTGGTCCACTTTTGGTTTAACTCATAGTTCAGTGGAGTCCATTGGGTGTTGATTGTTGCTGTTGGGATTTACAAATCAATTCGTGTTTTGGTTTGAGTGTGTTTCTGGTTTGGAATTGGTATTGTTGTTGGTTTGCATCCGATTTGCTACTGTTGTTGTATTGCTGTTGCTGATCTCCTTTTTCTGTTGGAAAAAATTCAATTTCCAGGTACACATTCTGGATTATCAATGTAGCTTATCCTGTCAACAATGAAATGAAACCATATTTCAAGAGCCATGCTCGTTCGGATGCATATAGCTGTATTCGACCATTTGATGAGTAGTATACATATTTAGCTTATTTAATTTGTATTGTATTAGGGATTGTTTAATTAGAACCATTTCTGAACTATTTGGACCATTTGATTCATATTGGGCTGTATTTAGACTGTGTGAGTTATTGTTTTCTCAGGCTTGTGTGAGTACTGTTAGCTAAGCATTCAGTTATACTTATGTTCAGTGTAGGTTGATAGAGCAATGTCTTAACTAGCTGAGGTTAACTCCAGTAGTCATTTCGATTACGTCATGAAGTTATTCTAGTGGTAATGTAGTTGCAATGAAGTTATTTGAGTGTTTAAATGCTGGTTTAGTAGTGTTGATTTGAATTGGTCAAAAAATGTTTAGTTTGCTTTGAATTCATACCTGAACCTGTTCATATATAGTGTTAAATGAAATCATGAAATGAGTTGCTACTAGTATTGTTAAATTCATACCTTTAGTCGGATTTTCATATTTAGTGATATTTAAGAATTCACTAATTAATATATAATCTGAGTTGGAATTGGAATTCAAACGATTGATGTCCCGCTTGGTTACAATTATCACATACACTTACAATAATTTAGGACAATTTCACTGAATACTTGGCCCAATTAAATCAAGGCGTCGTTTGATCAACCATCACAGGCAATTTGTGCCTTAATGGACTAACAGGCGGCCCAGGCCTGTCACTGGCCTGCCCTTATGCATACTTGAATTTTGAGTTTTAAGCGGGCTGTGTTCAAGGCCCAAGCTGGTTGGAGATTTGAATTTGTATGAACTCATAGATTCTAAATATAGTAGCTCTTAAACAATTTCAATTAATTAAGACTTTTTCTTTTATTATTAGAGACAAGATTAAGTAGAAAATTGTAGTTTGCTCTAGGATTTCCCTTTAAAACAATAAATGAGATGAGCCTCGCCAAACAAAACGTATAAATTGCGGGGCCCTCAATAAATGGCTATATATACTAAAATACTTAGAATGCGGGATGGGCCGTTTAGCGAATTTTACGACTTTCCCCGAAGATAATAATGCGTTAGTCTCTTTAGGCGCGTTTTAATAACATTATCTCCTTAAACTCGGGTGCACATTTATGTGACCCAAATACAAATCTCAACGAAGTTGGAATGTTTTAACAACCACGGGTGCATTTATGTGACGTGTTTCAAGACACATTTTCACGACGTTGCAATTCTAGTTAAAAATAATAAATAAAAGCAGTTAAAGTTAAAATGTGCATTTATTGAGGAAATAGGAGGACTTATAGGACTACTTGGGATAGTCTCGGGCTGTTGGTACTAGAAAATCGTACGGGCAGGGGATTTTTAAAGATGATGGGGCTGAAGAAGAATGTTAACCTAGTGTGCTTGAAGGATTCCTACATACCTTTCGAATAAATGTACGAGAGTATAGCCATAGCATGTCTTTCCGCACATACCACGATGAGTTCGCCCTCACTTCACTGGGTCACGTCCACTGCAGGGTGTTCGTATTCATCATATGCTTTCTAGGCCTGATAGTATTCCCAATGAAGAAGGGAAGAATCCACACTAGGTTGACCATGGTCGTTAAGACTCTGATGGAACAGACTAATGGGAAGACATATACCATAGTCCCAATGATCATAGCCGGCATCTACGGGGCTTTGGAGTGCTGTTAAAGAGGGGTCAAGCATTTTGAAGGTTGCAATTTGTTGATGCAGCTGTGGTTGTTGGAGTATTTCCAAAAGGGTCGCTATCATCAGGAATTTTCGCGAAGGGCTTGGAACGACCATATTGCCTTCCATCACCTTGTGCATATGACTTACATTCTAGACAAATTTGCTCAGCCGAAAAGCACCAAAGAATGGGTAGAGTTCTTCAACAATCTGATCGAGGAACAGGTGCAATGCATGTTTGAATAGTTCCCCATGGACGAGTTTATTATTAGATCCAGGGACGCTCTACACTTTGTGTTGATTGGTTTGAGAGGGATATACCCATATGTCCCTATGCGAGTTATGATGCAAGAAGGTAGAAAACAGGTTGTACCAAGGGTTAGCAAGATGAATCATTTTAGGGAATACTTTCAAGACGACGATGTCCCTTACAAGTTCGAAGCTCAGCACATGTGGCACTGCAAAATCATTGTGGAAAAGAATACCATTGAGCTAGACAGGTATCATGCATGGTGCGAGCCTTTATACCCGGAATGGTTATAGTACAATCAGAAAGGGGTGGTGACATCAGGGACCGGTCGAGGAAACAGAATCATAGATAAGGAAGCTAAAGCTCAAGTCAAGTAAGGCTGCACAAAAGGGTCCATGACTCTGAGAATGAGCACCAGGAAATACATGAGAGGAATGTAAGGTTTATTGAGGAATGGAAGGAGATGGCAGTTACTTCCAACAAGAAATTGGAATACCTGGAGCGAGAAATAGCGGAGCTGGAGGGCAAAATCATAAAGAGGGTTGAAAACTGCCAGAATGCTGAAGGAGTTGAAGGAGGACATCTGGCCAGAGCCTACTTGCTACTGGGGCTACGCGAGCTAGGGGATCTATACGATGGAGTCCAGAGGAACGAATCTGGGGAAGGTCTTTTTGGGACCAAGTAGACTAGATTTACTTGCTTTCCCTAAAATGTAATAAGGCCAAGTGCCAGTAGTGAATTAGTTTATTATTGTCATTTTGGGATTCATCTATTTTTAATTTATAAAATGAAGCATTTATTTGGCTGCTGGGCCTACCTCGGGCACAACGAGGTTCCTAAAATAGGAGATAAATTTATATTTCCGCAATATGTGTTTAAATAGCGCAAACATTTCAGGATCCCCACTAACTTATTACCTTTTGCTTGTCTTTATTTTTGATTATTCCCATCCCTTAGGTTGGTTCACTCATACTGGCCTCATCAGCGTATCACACCAGATCTAGAGGCCCTTGAACTCTTCCTCATCCAAGCAACACAAAAAGAAGAGGAAAAGCAAATATGGACGACTTAAGCGGAATCTGAAAGGAAACTGTTGAGAACGCAGAGAATTCTGATGGCCGTAGTACTCCGGCCCCGAATGACTTGGTCTTGAGACTACAACAAAAGATACTGGAATTGCAAGGAGAACTTGAACAGGTCCGCAACTTGGCAAACTTGTCACTCACCCTCAATGTCCCTGATGTCCACCAATAAAATGCAAAGAACCCAACACCTCCCCAAAACACACAAAACCAACAGCCTCAAAATCCTACTGCACCGAATCAATATGCAACTCCACCCCAAAATATCAATCCATTGCCGATACCAACTCCACTGCAATATTATCAACCAATTCAGTACCCAACCACCACCACTTACCACACTTCCCAATATACACTACCACTCATTCCCGATCCACAAAACTCCACCAATGACCATAACTATACCTAAGTTCCTGGCACCCGTCAAAGCAACCCTATATACGTGGAAACTATACCCCATTCTACCTAACCAATCTCCTGTGCATCGGAGCCCTCTGAGAAGGACCTGCTCATTAAGAACATGGCTGAATAACTCAAGAAGCTAACAACATGAGTTCAAGGTATTGAAGGCGACAGGGGAATGGAAGGATTAAACTATGAAGATTTGTGCATATAGCCAGATGTGGAGTTGCCAGAGGGGTACAAACCTCCCAAGTTTGAGATGTTCGATGTTACAGGTGATCCCAGGGTTCATATAAGGACCTACTATGACAAGCTTGTTGAGGTTGAGAAAGATGAAAAGATCCGGATGAAGCTCTTTATGAGAAGACTTACTAGGGACACTTTGTCTTCGTACATCTGCCAGAATCCCAAGAAATGGGCTAACTAGTAAGCATGGCATTAGAATTTTCATGGGTCGGTTCAATTTTAACACAAAGAATGCACCGAATATCTCTTACATTCAGAATATCAAGAAGAAACCAACTAAAACTTTCCACGAGTATACTAGTCGTTGGAGGTCAGAAGTAGCCAAGGTCAGGCCCTCTCTAGATGAAAAATAGATGAATAAATTCTTCATGAGGGCACAGGATCCACAATAATATGAAAGGTTGAAGGTCATCAAAAATCACAAATTCTCTATTATCATCAAGCTCGGGGAAAGGATCGAGGAAGGAATCAAGAATAGAATGGTAACAAACTTTGAAGCACTACAAACCACGAATAAGGCACTCCAATCAGGTGGCATATAAAAGAAGAGAGATGTCAGGGCAGTAATGGTAGCCCAGGGCCCAAAATCTCCACTTACATATCAAACACCTCCACCCACATATCAAACACTTCCGCCTACATACCAAACACCTCCGCCCACATGCCAAGCATCACTATATCAGCCTTCATCTCCCAAATATTCCCAACCAGCCACTATCTATCACACCTACAATTCCCAACTATCCCACTTCTAATCACCACCGGCTCGCCAAAATTATACAAGACCAAGAACCAACTTCAACAGCAAGCCACCCAGACAATACACCACCATTGCTGAGCCCATCGACAAACTATATAAAAGGTTAAAAGCTATAGGTTACGTCATTCTGTTCCCGCTGTGGCACTAGAAAGTCCATCCCAATGGGTCATTCCGAACAAAACGTGTGTTTACCATTCCGGCATGAAAGGGTACACCATTATTGAGTGCCGAACATTGAAGGATAATATCCAAACACTAATTGATAACAAGGTCATACAAGCAAAGGAAGCTGCAACTAATGTCCGCAACAATCCCCTCCCCGATCACAGAGGTGATGGTGTACATGTGATAGCGACAAATGAAGAATGGGACCTTGAGGGGTCAATCAGGCTTATTAGAGAAGGCGATGACTTTAAGGTTGCAATCACGCTTACTCCCATTATGGTTCAGACTCAGGCACCTATTGATGTTGAGGTAGCTATATCAGTTCCATTCGAGGTGGAAGTGGCTCCGCTCGAAACCACCTCCGCTCCATTTGAAGTAGAAGTGGTCACACCTTTCATTGTGACAGTTTCAACCACACCCTTATTCAACTCAAAGGCAATATCCTGGGATTATAAAAGAGAAGGCCACGGTAGAAGAATCTGATGCTGCACAAGGAATGACTAGAACTGGAAGAGTCTATACACCAAAACATATGGAGGATCAAGTAAAGACGCCGTTACTAGGAAGCCTATGATTGATACTGGGCTAGATGACCTGTGGAGAAAGGTACATGCAAAGGAGTAATTTGTCATTGACCATCTGAACAAAGTCCCTGCTCAGATATCTATCATGTCACTATTGCAGAATTCAGAGGCACACAAGAACGCCTTAATGAAAGTGCTGAGTGAGGCTTATGTGCCTAACAAAATCATTAGTGGAGAAATGGCTAACATGGTTGGGAAAGTACTGGAGAGCCATAAGATTATCTTCCATGAAGATGAGCTACCGCCAAAAGGTTTGAATCACAATCGAGCATTGCATATCACAGTGCAATTTGAAGACATATTCATTTCCAGGGTCCTGTTTGATGGAGGTTCGAGCCTAAATATTTGTCTATTGGACACTCTGAAGAGTTTAGACAAGGGTTTTCATGAGATACGAGTAGGAAGCATGAATGTGAAGGATTTCGATGGGTCCCAGAGGGACACGATTGGGGAAATCAACCTTTTCTTGCAAATGGGGCAAACTTGGTTCGATGACCGTGCTTCATACAATCTTTTGTTATGACAACCGTGGATCCATGATGCTGGAGCCGTGCCTTCCATACTACATCAAGCCATGAAGATCGAATTGAATCGTCAAGAGGTAATTATTCACGGGGATGGAAGTAACCCATCTAAACCAATCAAACCATCCCGGCCACTGGACATAGATGGAGGGTAAGAGGGGAAACCTATCATCACATTGAACGGGTCAATGCCATCGAGAAGGATAAGTGGTGGAGTAATAGAAAGCATACTAGCATGGCCCGAGTATGAACCCGACAAAGGATGGGGAAAGAACCTCCAAGGTATCACCAAACCAATATAGCTAAAAAACCATGGTACCACTTTTGGGCTAAGATACCAGTACACATGGCAAGAGTACAGAAATTGGTCGCCTCCATGGCATGGACCATACTACCATCTTGAGCAACCGGTACCATATTTGGAATAAGTTTTCCATCAGATGGACACAATATGGGGAACTGCAGAAGAAGAAGCACTATCTGGGCTGAAGGATCTATTCTTGAAAGAAAAGGACATGGATTGTTGTGCCATAATTGAGGAGTAGGAGGAGGAAGAAGGCCTCACCATTCAGACTGTGGCAAATGGAGCTGCGCTCAAAGCTGGACCGCCACACCATTCCGAGTCTGCAGAGTCCCTGGGTAGCTAGGCAGAATTTACTTCTATGGCCATTATAGGCATTCAAGATTTCCAGTAATTTTGTTTTAAGATTTCCTTATTTCAAAATAAATGCTCGATTCATCGAGCGAAGCTTTGTCTGAATGATTTTCTTAGTTTTAATCAAATGCATTTGTCCTTTATCATTATTTATTACTATTTTAATACTTTTCCCTTCTTAGTGTTATTATTACTTTTCCTGATGAACCAGTAACCTTTACATGTAATGAGGCAACGCAACATTAGAATAGTGACTCAGAGGAAGAAGATGAGATACTCGAGGAAATTGTCAGAGAGGATGAAAATTTTGAGAATAAGCCTAAGTCCAATCTGGATGAGACTGAAGCAGTAAATTTGGGAGATGCCGAGACCATTAATGAAATTTGTGTCAGCATTCCCTTATCACCAACAGAGAAACAAGAGTACATCTATTTCCTAAAGGAGTACGAGGACATCTTCACATGGTCGTATAATGACATGACCGGTTTGAGCACTTCCATAGTGTCTCACAAGTTGCCTACTAATCCCCTAAGTTCGCCAGTGAAGCAAAAGCTCAAAAAGTTCAAGCTAGATATGATCTTGAAAATCAAGGATAAAGTTCCCGAGCAGATCAAAGCCAAGGTTCTCAGGGTATTTTTTTTATTAAAAGGATGGGAAAGTCAAAATATGTGTTGACTATCGGGATTTAAACAGAGCAAGTCCCATAGATGATTTTCCACTTCCAAATATACACATCTTGATCGATAGCTGCACCAAGCATGAACTCAATCATTTGTAGATTGCTTCGCAGGTTATCACCAGATCTGGATGGATAAAGAAGATGCAGAGAAGTCAGTTTTTATTACACCATGGGGTGTATACTATTGCAAAATGATGACATTTAGTTTGAAGAATACTGGTACCACTTACATGAGAGCCATGACAACCATCTTCCATGATATGATACATAAAGAAATAGAGGTGTATGTGTACGATGTCAGTATCAAATCCAAAAGGGCTATAGATCACAAAGCAGACTTGAGGAAGTTCTTCGATAGGCTAAGGAGGTACAATTTAAAGTTGAACCCTGCAAAGTGCGCATTCAGGGTTCCCGTAGGGAAGTTACTAGGTTTCATTATCAGTCATCGGGGGCCCGAGTTGGATCCATCTAAAGTCAAGGCTATTCAAGAGCTACCAACACCTAAGAGAAAAAAAGATATGATGAGCTTTCTAGGGCATCTCAACTACATCAATCGATTCATAGCACAATCCACAGTCATATGTGAAGCCATCTTCAAGATACTGAGAAAATATGCCGAGACAATTTTGACGGAGGATTGTCATAATGCTTTTGATAAGATCAAGGAGTACCTTTCCACACCACCAGTTCTAGTCCCGCCGGAACCAGGACGACCTTTGCTACTCTATTTGTTTGTATTAGATGGAGCTTTCGGATGTGTTTCGGGATAACATGATGAGACAGGAAGAAAGGAGCAAGCCATATATTACCTAAGTAAGAAATTCACACCTAATGAAGCACGGTATTCTCTGCTTGAACGCACTTGCTGTGCTTTGACTTGGACAGCCCAGAAATTGAGGCATTACTTTTGTGCCTACACCACCTACCTCATATCCAGTATGGATCCCCTAAAGTACATATTTTAGAAGCCCATGCCTACTGGGAAGTTGGCTAAATGGAAGATATTACTAAGTGAGTTCGACATCGCCTATGTAACTCAAAAGGCGGTCAAGGGACAAGCATTGGAAGATCACCTTGCTGAAAATCCGGTGGAAGGAGAATACGAACCCTTGAAAACATATTTTCCTGGTGAAGAAGTACCATTTGTAGCGGAAGACATTACCGAAGCATACGATGGTTGGAGGATGTTCTTTGACAGAGCTGCAAATTTTAAAGAAGTAGGCATTGGAGCAGTTCTGGTATCAGAAACGGGTCAGCATTATCGATATTTGCTAAGCTCAAATTTCCTTGCAACAACAACATGGAAGAATATGAAACATGCATATTAGGGCTCAACATGGCAGTCGACCTGAATATTAAGGAGTTGTTGGTGATGGGTGATTTGAATTTTCTTGTGCACCAGGTACAAGGAGAGTGGGCCACCAAGAATTTGCCATATCTGCACCACGTGCAGGAATTGAGGAAGATATTTACAAAGATAGAATTCTGACATGTGCCCAGAATTCAGAACGAGTTTGCCGATGCATTAGCCATCTTGTCATACATGATACAAACTCCAGAAAAGAACTACATTAATCCCATTCTCGTAAGGATCCATGATCGGCTGGCTTACTGTGCTCATGTCGATGAAGAAGCAGATGGAGAGCCTTGGTTCCATGACATCAAAGAATACTTATCAAAAGGAGAATCCCCGGAGTATGAAATCACACTCAGAAACACACGCTTCGGAGATTGTCAAATTGCTTCTTTCACAGCACAGGGAACTTGTACAGAAGAACTCCTGATTTGGGTTTACTAATATGTGTCGATGCGAAGGAAGCTTCTAAGCTGCTTGAGGATGTGCATGCTGGGACCTGCAGTCCACACATGAATGGATTCATCTTGGCTAAAAAGATACTCAGGGCAGGTTACTTCTGGATAACCATCGAGACGGATTGCATCCGGTATGTCCGCAAATGCTTTCAATGTCAAGTGTATGCCGATATGATAAAAATGCCACCAAATGAGCTCAATACAACAAGCTCACCTTGGCCATTCATCGCTTGGGGAATGGATGTTGTTTGTCCAATTGAGCCCACCGCTTCAAACGGACACGGGTTTGTTTTGGTAGCCATTGATTACTTTACAAAATAGGTTTGCATCTTACAAAGATGTGACAAAGAAAGTCGTCACAGATTTTGTCAACGATTGTATCATTTGCCAATTTGGAGTTATCGAGTCCATTATTATTGATAATGCTGCCAATGTCAACTGTGATCTGATGAAAGCTATGTATGAAACCTTCAAAATCAAGCACAAGAATTCCATAGCCTACAGAGCTCAGATGAATGGAGCAGTAGAATCCACCAACAAAAACATCAAGAAGATACTAAGAAAAATGGTAGAAAACCACAAACAATGGCATGAGAAGCTACCTTTTGCCTTATTGGGATACCGCACTATAGTTCGCACATCAACCGTGGCAGCCCCTTACATGTTGGTATATGGTGTCAAGGCTGTCATCCCAGTCGAAGTGGAAATTCCTTCTCTAAGAATTATACAAGAAGCTAAACATAGTGATGCAGAATGGATAAGGAGACGCTATGACCAACTGGACCTTATTGATGGAAAGAGGTTGAACGCAGTATGTACGACCAACTTTATCAGAACATAATGTCCAAAGCTTTCAACAAAAGGGTCAAACCACGACAGTTTGCACCAGGACAACTGGTATTGAAGAAAATTGTCCCACATCAAGATGAAGCCAAAGGGAAGTTGTCTCCCAACTGGAAAGGTACGCACATGGTTCACATGGTACTGACAGGAGGAGCACTCATACTTGCAGAAATGGACGGAGAAGCCTAGCCAAAACTGATCAATTTAGACACAGTCAAGAGATACTATGCTTGGATACTTTGCATTTGCTCATTTGATGTAATATAACTATGCTTAACCTGTTTCCCGTTTAAGAGGGGATACGTAGGCAGCCTTATCGGTTCAGTCATATTATAATAAAATTTTCATTTTTAGCCCCCCCCCAAGATTAGAACTGGGGCAGAATATTTAGGAGGGTCCTCAAAATTCTGGATCAAGTCCAGCCAACGCCGACACATACCAAGAAGTCAGTAATCAGTCGAGAATTGGGGCAGAATTTTGAGAGGGATTCTCAAAATTTCGGAGAATGTTCAACAGGGTCCATCATCTGCAAATAGTTAAAGATCATCTACCAAACTAGGGCAGAATTTTGAGGAGGACCCTCAAAATTCCAATATGAGAGAGTTGCAATGCTTTCGAAACGTGTTACAGTTACTAATTCATCAAAATTATTTGATACGTTTCCAAAACAACTCTATTTTTATCAATAATTGCATATCTTCAAAAATTCTATTTCCATAACGGTCAGGTGTCACCTAGAGGAACTCGAAAAGCTTTCAGAATGGAGCAAAGCAAAGCCAGCCGACAAGAGAAACGAACCAACCTCCACTCACAAAACTTACAATCTTTCTTTAAACACAGGTACATATGACATAATGATAACATCCATAGATATATGACCGTAGCATGATTACTATCAATCAAGCCATCAGACACCGAATATACATCTCCAACTAAGACACATGCTACTTTTACTTACTACTTGCTCTCTGTATGACGCTAATCCCTGCCTCCAAACTTGCATGAGGCTAATCCTTGCCTCCCTATTTGCATGAGGCTAATCCTTGCCTCCATAATAGCATGAGGCTGATTCTTGTCTTCCTACTTGCATGAGTCTAATCCTAGACTCCATACATGCATGAGGCTAATCCCTGCTTCCAGATTTGCATGAGGCTAATACTTGCCTCCATAACTGCATGAGTCTAATCCTTGACTCCATACCTGCATGAGGCTAATCCTTGCCTCTATATTTCATGAGTCTATCCTTGCCTCCATAACTGCATGAGTCTAATCCTTGACTCCATACCTACTTGAGTCTAATCCTTGACTCCACGTTTGCGTGAGCCTAATCATAGCCCCCTATTCGCATGAGTATAATTCCTGAATCCATACTTGCATGAGGCTAATCCTTGCCTCCATAACTACATGAGTCTAATCCTCGACTCCATTCTTAAATGAGGCTAATCCTTGCCTCTGTACTTACATGAGGCTAATCATTGCCTCCACATTCTGCATGAGTCTAATCCTTGACTCCATACTTGCATAAGGCTAATCCTTGCCTCCCCATTTGCATGAGTCTAATCCCTGACTCCATACCTACACGAGTCTAATCCCTAACTCTACGTTTGTATGAGGCTAATCCTTGCCTCCCTATTTGCATGAGTCTAATCCCTGACTCTATGTTCGCATGAGGCTAATCCTGGCCTCCCTATTTGCATGAGTCTAATCCCTGACTTCGTGTTCGCATAAGGCTAATCCTTACCTCCCTATATTTGCATGAGTCTAATCCTTGACTCCAGAAGGCTAACACCTACCTCCACATTTGTATGAGTCTAATCGTTGACTCCCTATTTGCATGAGTCTAATCCTTGACTCCTATTTTCATGAGGTTAAAGCTTGCCCCTATACTTGCACGAGTCTAATCCTTGACTCTATGAGGCTAATCCTTACCTCTACATTTGCATAAGGGTAATCCGCATGGGATTAAGCATTGTCCCTCTTTGCACATATATTATTCTATTGCTAATACTATTTATTTGCTTTTTAATTGAGCTAAGCTCTGCCATCCATTTCACAAGACTAAGCCTTGTCGTGTTAACATCCTATTATTGCATCTCATGGATGAAATATCACCAATCCAAAGGCGTCATAGTCTAAAGGCATCATCCTCATAGTCGGAACACACCCATGCCATGGCTTGAGTATCTCTCAAATTTGCATATCATTATTCGGAGGCATCATCTTCATGGCCCGAGAACATCATTTCATGGCCTACAAATCCCTTATCATAGGCTTCATGGCCCAGGACGTCATGGTCTGAGGACGGCATCTTCAACCATCCAAAGACAACCCATCATGGTCCGAAGGGAATTTGCATCATGTTTAAAATTTTGCAAGTACGTTTGTAGCATTTTTTATCTGCAGGTAACCAGTTAGCAAACGATATCGTAGCAAGATTAATCTCACTTTGGTTCACTCTAATAGTTCCGATCTTTAACCACTTACCGTAATCATTTGTGCATCGCATTTCCGTCCTTGCAATGATATTATCGGCATACTCCGTGGATGAATCTAGAACTACACATGGCCTGATTCCTGTAAAACCAGGGATATGTAGGCAACTCAAAGACCAGAGTTTGGCCTCTGTCTTTCAAAACATCCCGTCCGGTCAAAATTTGCCATCATTTCTTTACCCAAAAACTCTTTCATCCTTCCCAGGTAATGAGGGACAGCTGTTGATACCCAATTTTTCCCTATATATTTTTAATATACATAAACACTTTCAAAGTAGCATATATATATATGCATATATAACCCTGCACAAGGTTTTTATAATTTTTCCATAATTTTAGGGATTTAAATTGATTTATTTCCCTCCCTTTTATTCATAAAATCCCCAATAATTATTTCCCAAATAAGTGTTATGGTAATATAGTCATTTAATTTCTATATTTATGACAAACTATGGTTAATATGTTTTTTATGAATTTTTTATAATTGCATTTGGTATTTTAAAACTAAATTGCATATAATTGCAATATTAGCCCGTCTGATGTATAATTACATTTTACAAGCATAAATTGGCCTCCTATAATTTTAAAATATTAAATATATTTTTAAAATTATTTTGGTACGTAAAATGATTTTTCAAAAATTGTTTAAAATTTATTATAAATTAAATAGGGAAAGTGGCAATTTAAATTATAGCCAGATTGGCATTTCGATTATAGCCTAAATAGGACCCAACCCCAGCCCAATTTCATACCCAATTACCCGACCCCGACCCTATATACATTCACCCGACCCGGAATCCATTAAATCCTAGCTGTTGATCTCCTAAATCAACGACCCGTATCACTCATTTCCTTTTTTAATCCCTAATACCCCCTAACCCTAGTCATTTTCTACATCCCTCTGCCCTCAGATGCTCTCATCTCCTCTCTTCTCTCAGCCTAACCCTAACCCCCTTTCAACCGCCTCCCTTCTCCGGTGACCACCCTTCAATACCCAAGCCTCAAATGGCTCCTCCATTGCCTTGTTCATCCTCTCTGAGGCCTTCAAGGGCTCTGGGCCACGCCGACTTGTATCTAGGGTTATTTTTTTGGTTGTTCATGGCTTCTCCGGCGTGACTTTGAACAAAATCGCACTATATTTTTTATGATCTTTGAAGTTCTAAGCAAGTTCTTCCATCTCTATTTGGGTTTCTTTTGAAACCCTAATTTTCATTTGTATCTCTTAGATCTGGGTTATTTTTAAACGATTCTAGTCCATTCCTTCTATGTTTTACCTGGTTCTCGAACCTCTTTTGCAAAAATCATCGATTTCAAGTTGTTTTACTTTCTTTTAAGGTTAGGGTTTTTTGTACTTCTTCCACACTTTGTTTAAATCGATTCTTCATGTTTTAACTTCTATTATTTGCATATCTCAAACGATTATATGCTTTCACTCCTTTTTCAACTCGTCTATGTTGGAAAACCTAACTTCTTAGCCCCAACCTTTGGTTTCTGAGTTTTGTTTTGATAACATGTTCGGTTAATCTATACGTTTATAAGATTCTATGACTTTTTTCCTATGTTTGCTTGTTAGGGTTCCTAATTATGGTTATCCTTGACTATTGTGTGATTTTGCCTTATTTTTGTTCACCAACGTTTCTGATTCTTCACTTCTCCTACCTGTATCATGCTTAGCCTACTAATTCAGACTATGCTCTGCATGAATCCTTAATTTTATATGTGATTCTTGTCCCACTTGACCTCTTAGGGTTCTGATTTTTGCTTACCATGTGTTCGTTCTTATAGAGTGGTGCTAAATTAGTGTTATCTCCTATTCTTGCACCCTTGAATCCTTGTGATTGATCTTTCACTAATTCCACATGATTATTCTACTGATTTTTACCTTGTAGAATATTTTTCTGACCTTATTCTATGGTCAAATTATGTTGTTAATTGATTGCTCAAGTCTTTCCTTGATTTAAGTATACTGAAGCTAGCTTCTGTTACATGTTGTGTACTTGTACTATGCGGAAAATATTTCCTTAATTGGCATGTCCAGCTTTACACGATTTTTTCCTTATTTAGCATATGTCAATTACTGTTCGAAGTTATCTCCTCAATTAAAGAAAGGACTTACCTCCTAACTGATTGATTCTGAGTTCCTTAATTACTAATAGATTGTGATTTTTACCTTATTTACTACCTGCTTTCAAACTATACATACCCTAGTCTTTCATTAGCCCAACACACGAACATTCTTGTTCAAAACTCTATCTCTCACGCTTAAAACTTTATACTCTCTTGTGTGCTACTTGCTACTGCTCTATGTTAGCTGACTGTAAACCAAGTCTAACCATTGTGTCCTACTATTATTCCAACTCTTCTTACTAACCTCTTAACTGGTATTTTAAATTTTAATTCAAAATTTCAACAAAAATATGATTTTCTTATTGGTTCAGTTCATCCTGTTTCTAGTTTGCTTCTATTTGTGGTTTTGTTGTGAAACTTGTAGTTGTTGTTTACCTTATTATGTACTCCCTTCCCTTTATATCAGCATGTTTACCCTCTATATTGTTTCTGAACATGTCTGCACCAATTATCTCTATGTGTTTACCACCATGTATTCAATGTATTCCCATATCCCTATCATCTATGTATGTGAGCTTGTTCTTTTGTCTAGTTTTGTGACTATGTCTAGTCAACTGCCTCTGGGCATGCCTAAACCAATTGTTGGATCTTTGCTTAATTATGTATCCTATGTATTCCCCAAACCCCTTGTCCCCTGCTTGTGACTACTGAAGCTGCCTTAGCGTTGTGACTCCTGGCTGGGTATGAACCTGTCCTAAGGTGTTTGGACTTCTGTTCATTTCTTCATTCTCTTTTCAAACAGTCTCTAAGTTTTACTAAATTACTTTCAAGCCTTCTTTTATATATTTTTTCACTAAAATCACTTTCACTCTATTCTTAGTCAATAAGTTCTACCTTCTCTAGTATGTGTACTGCCTTGGGATTCTTTGGAGAACCCTCCGAACTCTAGCATACTAAGGCTGGCCTTTCTACACTGCACTTGTTTTATTTCTGGTTACTAAGTCTAGGTATAAGCACTGCCCGGGATTCTTGAGATCCTTAGGTAACTTTGATGCACCTAGACTCTGCATTAACTATGGACTTGAGGCGTTTGAGGCCATTGGAGGCTTTGGGAAATCTGGGCCTAATCGGAGGCTCCCTATAGAATAACTTCTTGTTTTTTATTTACTTATGTAATTCATTCATTGGTCTATTATAACTTGTAAATAAATATTGGGGTATTTAGTGAAAAGGGATGGGTAGATACATGTCTATGGGGTAAGACGGGTAGAAATCATGTTCATAAGACTATCTGATTGCTTTATCAAGTAGAAATCATGCTCATAGGACTTTACATTTTTTCACCTCACCATGTTAGAAACCATGCCTATAGGTTCTAAATAATCATGCCTTCAATGTCTTCAAATCAAATTAATTAATAGATGTCATGCCTATATGATTTAATCCAGATTCGGTTATGATGAGTGTTATGTATATTTTCAACGTCTTAAAATCATATTAACTAACAGATGACATTCCTATGGGACTTAATCCAAATTATGTTATGGCAAGTGTTTATGTCTGCATGTCTAAAAATCAGTTTAATGAAGTTTGAAATCATGCCTAAAGGTAACCATATTTGAAATTCTGTCTGTCACTATAAACTAGTCTAGTAATTCAATAGTCTATGCTTAGTTTGCTTCTGATTGGTTTAATTAAGTAGTCCATATTTCCTTAAACAAGTTCCTTAAAACTGCCACAATTTTATAGTAGAACAACATGCCTATAGGTATTAAAGAATTCTGTTTCAAAACCTTGTTTGTTTCTATATAAATATAGTCACCAGTACTCCGCGTATAGTCAAGCCTTTAGGGCGTTTTCAAAATTGCATTTCTGAACACTATTTCTATTGCTTAATATTTCTGATCCTAACAGGCTTTAAAAATAGATAGGCCACTGGTAGGGTCACTACTTCTGAGTTTCTAAAAAATAAGTTGTTTGTTTCAGCATATTTACTTAAATATCCTTCCTTAGGGCACTCTCTAATAAAAGCCCTTAATTGTGCTTGAGTCGTGCCATTTATGTGCTTGTTTGAGGAGAAAACTTTGAGCTCTAGTTGCTCCTTTTTATGTGCTGAATGTCCTGTATTTTTTTGTTTCGCCTCACAATTTTTACCTTTTAAAACTTTAGGGGTCCGTCTAGAACCACCCATAGGTAGAGGTTCTAACTTCCTCCAGGACTATTAACACGGGATAGGTAGGAGCACGCAATAGAGATCGCTGACCAAACACTCGCTTTGCATGACCAATAAGGGGATGGGAAGGGTAGATATGGAATATGATCACTACATGCTAATTTCATGTGTAGCCCCTCATCGAGGAGTGTTTACCGGACATTGTGTGGGGTGATACTGTAGGCTAACCAACCGAGGACCCCTCCTTTACCCAAAATTCCTTTTCTATTTAAAACCTTTGCTTACAACTTTTGTTCAAAAATCTTTACTTGAATTACCCAACGTGCTTTACTTGCAAACCTATTTGATTTAACTATTTATGGACTAATTTATGGATATAAGTTCGGCCAGGACCCATAGTTGTGGACCAAGAGAGGTACCTAATAACTTCCCCTCAAGGTTACTTCGAGCCCTTACCCTAATCTCTGGTAATGAAAACCGATTCAAGAGTTAATCACTCTAGGTGCCCTAACGCACCATAATTAGTTAGGTGGCAACTCTTCAAATACCAATTCCAAAAAGGAAATGAGTCATTAACCCATGGAATATCGAAACCTGGACCTCTCTCCACGAGGAGGGAAAAAAGGGGGCGCGACATCGGTCTTCGTCAATGCTTGAGAATGGATCCTTACTTTCTCGACGAATGAACTTTATCAAACCCCCAAGGAATATTCGGGGACTATATAGACGAAGAAAATGGTTGAGAGTGAACCAAGGTGATTCTGAGTTGTTTACAAAATGATTGTGAGCACGTGATTTTTGCCCTATATGAATTACTCCCGTCACACCTCCTTTTTTACTACACCCCCGAAAGAGGTGTAATAAAGGGAGTTTTTCCAATTAAAGGACAACCGAAATAGGATTCATTTTATTAAGAATCAGAGTCGCCACTTGGGAGATTTATGGTGTCCCAAGTCATCGGTTTTAAATCCCGAATCGAGGAAAAGTTTTGACTCTGTATATAGTCTGCAAACCAGAAATTCGGGTAAGGAATTCTGTTAACCCGGGAGAAGGTTTTAGGCACTCCCGAGTTTCGTGGTTCTAGCACGGTCGCTTTGATAATACTTGGCTTATGAAATTATTTAATTACTGATTTTTAGAACCTACATGCGTTTACTTCTTTCACCACTTTTAAATTAAGAAAATTATCTTGAAACGGGTTACGCGTACGTATACCCGCTTGTTTGGCACATCAAAAATCATGTCACGCGAACGTGTCCACGATTAATAATGCTTTTATTATTATTAAGAAAATTTGGACTGAAGTTGCGCAAACGCATACTCCGATTTTGTTTTTAGAAGCGTGATTGTGTTATGCGAACGTTTACACAATCACACTAGTGTTTTGAAACGGCCCTAAAGGATATTCTACAAAATATTAGTCATTTTTAATATCTAAGTTATAAAGCTCTTACGAGGGCCACGCAATTATTATTTGTGTTCGGCACGGCACACCCCAAAATATTCTACTTAAAAGTTTCTACACTAACTCGTGAGGGTCATGGACTATGAGTTATCTAATTACGGCTCACCTCAAATTAATTAAAGGGATTACCAATGAACTAAGGTCTAAAGAAATCGAAACCAATTTTAAATCAAGCTGAATTTAAATTATGATCTAAAAGGGGCTTGAGACTAAAGGTCTACTCTATTTCATTTTTTCCTCATAACTTGGGCCTGACTTGAGGCCCAATCCCCAACTATCACACAAACACGAGAGGGACGACTGAATTCGTCATGAAAATCCAAAATGAGAACTTAATGCAAAATAAGAATCTCAGCATACATGGTCTCCGATTGATACTCACCTTAACATTATCTTAATTGAAACAACAACACCCTAACCACAACTTCCATTTTTGAAGCAAATATGAACGTTCAAAACACATATATGAATTTCACTCCGAAATCAGTGCACACATCAAAATGACTAACTACATTAATACAACTTTGGCGTAAATTAACCAGCATGTTAGCAAAACCATATGTGTTGGAATCTTGACGAAACCAGAGGCAGACCTTAAAACCAAGCAAAAAGAACAAAAAAGGTCGCAAATCTGATTATAAACATGAGTTTCATTTGAGACTTGAACCAACAGGCATAACGTGAATAACCTAAAATTAATAGGCCACACCTCAAGCTATACATAATTGAACTTGGAGATGTGATGCACGAGAAAACAAGATCTAACACAAGGAGCATGAACTAACAAACATATAGCCCTCAAATGCACTCAAAACCAAAAAACTCACAGTCAAGCAAATGAGTCCTTCAGTTAATACCTATTAAGTTAAATACATATATATAACCTATGATATTGTTGAATTGACAGCATTCACAACTGATCCCATACTAGTCTCAGAATACAAGTATAGTACTGATTACTTGATTAGTTACTGATTGGAAGAAAAGTAAAGCTTGGTTAAGGAGCAGCTAGAAACATAATGCAATCAACTTTAAGGGAGGAAAGCCAGTAATACTGCCAAACAAGACTTCTTTCTTAAACCAGCAATTACATCCTTATACAATAATCTCAGACAAGCACCAATTCCATTCAAGTTTCAAATGAAATACCTGAAAATGTGGGAAAAAATACAGCAATCTGTCAGGGGTTCAGCAACAGAGTAGAAACAACAAGTGAAGTCAGCCCAGAAATGAATAGAGCAGTAGATTGATCCACAAACTTCAAACTCAAACTCAACAACTAGAACTAAAGAAACAACTTGAAAAACCAATGGAATAGTGATCCTCCACTAGCTTGAATCAGATTTTCAACAAACAAACATCAATCCATTTTGAATATCGGAAGAGGAACTTTTTTTTTGTTTTTTATATCAAATGAAATCACTGATGTTTTCAATAGAACGGTAAAAACTTTTCTCTCTTTTTTTTTTTTGTATTTCTCAGATTTCTATATATCTCCAGGTCTCTTAGGTTTTCTCTTTTTCAGCTCTTCAAAACCTGACTTGCAAGGCAAGTACACAATGCCTTTATAGGCAATTGGGTAGGGCAAATTTTCAGAATCAGTTTTTACCCGTCACCCCTTTTGAACTTTTATTTTAACTAAGTTACCCCTAAATTCCTGACTTGCTACCCAAGTAATACTATAAAGAATCAGAAATTGCAACTCACACCCCAACCTAGAAGCTTCTAGGGGCTTCTTTTTTCAGTTACTGCAGGATTCCTTAATTGAATTACCCTAATTACCCTTAAGACCCCCTAAATATTACCTAAAATTATTAACCTACGTTAGACTAAACCCAAGTTAGACCAAATCAATGATGACCATGGTTAATTATAAGTCTTCGGATTATTCAGTACTAACCAAACAAAATTCAAATAAAACAAAACCTCAAAATTGGAATGCAAATCAAAGCACTCTAATTTGCAAGGTTGAATTAACTAATAGAAATCAGAATTAAAAGCTATTATTATGACTTATCAGTCAAACAGAAAAAGAAAACAAACAAAATTAATCAATAAAGCAGAACCATGCTATGTTAGTACGAAAAGAGAAGAAAAATCAAAAACTTAAACAAAACAACTCTGAGAAAACTGGCAAGCAAAAATTAATGCACAAACTAGATTAAAATTCACATGCAAGGTGGAATAAACAAAAATAAAACTGAGAAAACTTACCAATTAAACGCGAACACGACTGACCTTCCAATTTCAACCGCGAGATAATGTTAATCCACTTTTCTTTGTCAAGAACAGTCAAATGACATTATCCCATGGTGAAATTGAGCCTGAAACTCGTGAAGACTGGAGGAGAAGCCTCGCAAACTCAGAGTTCAAGTTGAACTCTAGAGCTTGATTTTTGATTTAATATTCGAAGATCTTGAGGGGTGATCGAAGGAAATAGGTTGTGGATTTAGCATAAGGGTGCTTTGGTGGTCCTGTGGTGTTCGTTTGGGGAGGGTTGGGGTCAACGCCGTCGGGCACGGCAGAGACGGCGGCTAGGGTTTCGATTATTCGAACAGTTTGGATGGGATTTGAGGGAAACGGGGCATGGGTTGGAAAGGGGAGTGGAAGGAGGTCAAGTGGTGATAATTTGGTGGCCTTTGGGTGATCGCCGCCGACTGAGGCGATTTTCGGCCGGTAATTTATGGTGGTGGACGGCGGGGTTAGGTGTGGGGGTTGAGGTGAGAGAGAGACAGAGGGGTAGGGGCTCTGTGGGGGGCGGGGTTCGTTTGGACATATAAATACAAAATGATCCCAGCTTCCCAGCCGCCCGATCATCAAACCTCGACGACTGGGATTGATCCTAATCAAAAAGGCGTCGTTTAGTTAAACTGGGGCTGGACCGGGTAGGGGAACGAGTTTGGGCTGGAATTGGGGAGATTTGAGCAGATTTTGGGTAATTTTGGATGCAAATTTGATTGGGTTTGGCCCAAATCTGATATTCTCATTTTCTCTTTTGTTTTTTTTTCTCAAAATTTAAACTAAAATCTTAATTAATTCCTAACGCCTAATTATCCTAAATATAATAATTAAACCTAAATGATAATTACCACCATTAACAAATTAAAAAGGAAAACTACTAAAATAAAAAATTAACTCCAAAAGTGCAAATTGAACTATTTTGTTTTTTTTTTCTTTTTTATAAAATACTTAATTACTAGTTAATTCTTAAAAATGCAAATTTAAACCCTAAATGCAAATGCAACATATTTTTTGTATTTTTCACTAATTAAAATGCTCAAACAAAAATGCAAACATTTAACATAAAATATCACAAAAATCCACAAATTGCAAACACTGAAAAAAGTTATTTTGTTTTAAATTTCTGGGAGTAATTCATATAGGAAAAAAATCACGTGCTCACAACTCCTATAAAATCAAAGAAAAATAGATTATTTCCCAATCATTTGCCATTTTATAGGATTTTGTAGGGTTTATTGATTGTTTCCATTTTTGTGCAGGTTTAATTTTGTTTAAAAACCACAAAAAATACCACGCATTGCATTTAGATATATTTTTTTTATAGTTTTAGGATTAATTAGTTAATTAATTATTTTATTAAAAATAAAAATCACAAAAAATGGCTCATTTTACATTGTTTACCTTTTAATTTTTAGATTATTGATTTTTCTCTTTTAATTTAGGATCAAGTAATTTTTATAATTATCATAATTAGATAATTAGTTGGTTTTACAATTTAGGAGTTTAATTTAGGATTTTAATTAAAGAAAAAGAATAAAATAGGAAATAAAGGGTTAATTGAAAAAGGGATTAAATTCTGACATAGGACTGATTTTAGGCTCAAACCCGTTCCAAAATTAGCCTAGGTCCAAGCCCAAAATAGCCTAACTGGGTTCGCCACCATCTAAGGCAAAACGATTCCGTATTAACCCCTCTTAAATCCCAGTCATTGATCATCATGGATCTAACGACAAAGACTGATCTTGTTTTTTGTATAAGACTGTCTGATTCCACCCCCAAACCCTGAAATCCCTTCTCACTTCCCCTATCAAACTCAGAAACTCGAAACCCTAGCCGCCCACATATACTTCCCCTCTTTGTCATGGTCCGCCGATCGGAAATTGCCTTACGACGGCGAACCACCTCTAAATACCACCAAATTAACACCATGTGATCTCTCTGCCCTCCCCTTTCAAAATCTCTAACCTGTTTCCTTCAAATCATCACCAAACACTTTGAATTTTAGATCTAAATTCGGAACCCCAAAACCCTAAATCACCCAAACAACCCCAAAATCACACCCTACAGACCTCGTACCCCTCTGAACCCTAAACTACCATTAATTCCCTTCGAATCAGCCCCAATCTCCTCGAATCTTGAATTTGGAACCCAAGGAACCCTAACTTTTTCCATTTCCAATTTTTGGCAGTTTTTGGGTCCTTTGAACCCTGGACTTCCATGAATCAATTGCTCTTGATAAGAGCATCGATTGATAGTCGTCAAAAGTTCATTTTTATCCCGAAAAATTTGGTCAGTGTTCGAAGACGGTCAAGTTTTATTTTTGAAAAAAAATGAGCAATAGGTGATTTCTTCTACCTTTTCTTTAGTTTTCTTTGTCTTTTTGTTGACTTCTCTTCATGTTTAAGTATTTTTGTTAAACCGTATGATTTTAGGATATTTCTCCTTTTAAACTGTTAATTGTTTGTTTACTAGATTAGTCCAAGCATGCTGAGACTTCATTTTAATTTGCATAGTTTTAATTTAACTAGAATTTGTGTTGAATTGTTGATGTTGTCTTTATTTCCATCGCTTTTGTTTAAATTGATCCCCTCCCATATTCTATAATTAAATCCAAGCATATTAGTTCATAAATTGTATAATTTAACTTCTAGGATTTCTTTAAGGTTTTGTTTTCCCTTATAATTTTTTGATTTATTTACCGTGTAAATACATTTAGCCGTTTTTTCTTGTTTAAATTTAATTAGATAATCACTTTTATCTACTAATTAGGTTTAGTCTTATTTTTAAATTGTATCCTTTTGGCTCTGTCTGTCCCCTTTGATTGGGATTCTGATCCTTTGATGATTGTTGTCCTTGATTTGTAAATCATTAGGACATATAGGGACTTAATTGAATTAAAAAAGACTTAGGATAATTTTCAGAAAATATCTAGGAAGAGAAGTTTCTGGAAAATGTACAGTTGTCCTAGCTGTTGTAAAAGTTGCTGAAAAAATAGGATAAAAGGGATAGTTGTACCAGGGCTGAGAAAAAGGACATTAGTATTTTTAGCTATATGATAAGGAATATTTTAAAAGGAATACCTATCCTAGGCAACCTATATATTGATACCATTCCTCTGAAAATAAGGATCAGATTTTAGAAACCATCAAAAATACTCTCTCAAGTCCAGCAACTGTTTTGAAAAAAAAAGAGTTGATTTCCCTAGTTTTTGATTTCGACAAAAACATTCAAAAACTTATTATTTCTGGTCTTCATAAGTTGAGAAACATGGTTTGAAGTTGAGGTATTCTTGGTTTTTCTTGGGTATACTGGTTTTAGCTGTTGTAGCTAGTTGTGGAAGTCTGGTTCCTGATTTTGGTTGTTGATTTTGGGTTTTGTTACTGCTCTCTTGTTCTAAGCTTTCAACCACTTTATTCATCTATTGGTTGCTAATTTTTGTTGTTGTTTTAGGTATTTATCTCAGCTTTTCTCCATTGTAATGCTTTAATGATTTTTGAAATGGTTTTGTAAATGGTACTTGTATAAGTAAATGTCTTTCATGCCTAGTAGTAGCTTACATTGTTATGAATTTGATTGGTTTTGACTTTGTGTGTTCAAAGTTGGAAAATAATTTAGCATGAATAACTTAGTTAGTACATGAGTGCTTTTGTGGCTTTATCCTATAAAAAATAGCTTTGTCTAATGGCCAAATATTTTAGTTATTAATGTTGATTATAAAATTTTAGTCATGTTTTCTCTTCTTTCTTTCATCTGATGTCCTTCTCTTAACTTAAAGTCACTTTTTTCTATTTGGCAATAAGCTTCTATCTATAGATTTGGCCACTAGTTGGTCAAATCAGTAGGTTCAGAAGCTGGAAATTGGGGATCCTGCCATTTTAACACAACCAAGTTCTAATACATAAATAATGTCCAAAAGAGGCAGGATTCTTCATGATGTCAGTTATACAAAATATGTAATAGATTAACTTTTATTGTAGTTGGTTTATGTATTCAATAAGTCCTAATGTATTGATTTTGAAAGATTCCTAGTTTCTTTGAAGACTGTAATGAATTGGGTTTTTGATTTCACGTTCTAGGATTCAGAATAGCTACATTTAGGAATTTAATTATGTGGTTGTTATATTTTTTACAAAATAATAGTGGAGTAAAGGAGCTGGGTTTTTGAGCCCACTCAGTAGAACTGAAAGGTTGTTCATTTGATTAAAAAAGGACTAAATCTGCAGCCCAGGTGAAAACTAACCTCAAGTGATTTGGAGCCTCCTTTTCATCATAAATCATCAATGCATTTTTTTATATTGCAAAAATCAGTTGATTAATTTTCAGATTAGAATCATGTTAGTAAAATGAATCTTCGAATTTGGATTGCATTTTTTTTTGAAGTTTTGTTTCTGATTTTCTATATCAAAGTGAACTGTTTTCTTGCAATTCTTTTTGGCAGTTGGGTAAGTTTTATAACATAAAGGTGGATAGGCCCGGACGTTAGATAACCATAACTGGGCCTGCCTGATATTAGCCCAAAGTGGGCAAACTTGATTAAGACTCCAATCCGGGCCAAAGGTACTTGAGTTCTTTTCTACTAGGCCAAATCGTGAGCCCAAATACAACTTTCAAAGCTGAATTACCTAAGTTAATTAAGTAATGAGCCATTGCTGACCCAAAACTCCTTTTCAAAAGTAATTTAAAATCTTAGTCTTTCACCCTTCAAGCATGTCCTTGATTAGAAGATTATTAGTAAATTACAAGTTAGGATTAAAATATGAGTATCCTTAGTTTGCTTACGTGAACTACAAACCTTGTAAAAAATAAAATTGAGGTGTGCCATATAAAAATAAAATTCATAACTTATGGCCCTCATATTAGGTATTTATTTAGTATAGTAAAACATCCTTTTAAACATTCGTAGTTTGCTTTAGGCACGTTTATAATAAAATCATCATAGCTACGCGTACGGTTCCCATGAGTGTATCGACCCAACCGGTCGTTTTGAGCTCTAGCATGTCGTTCAGCAGTTTGAGGCCATGAGCAGCTTTACTTTAGGTTTTATAACTTGTACGCATGGTTGGAATTGAATTTCGGGAAGTTCGGAGTTGATTTGGAAAGAGAATTCTCATTTTGAAAGCTTTAAATTGAAAGAATTGACTAAGATTGGATTTTTGAGTAAACGACCTCGGAATCGGGATCTGAAGGTGGTGCCTATTGTGGAAGTTAGCATTTTGGAAGAAATTTTATAAGTTTGGGTTGAAGTACATTTCAGTTTATCGATTTCCGTTTGGGATTCCGAATCTAGGAGTAGCTCCGTATAGTGATTCTGGAGTTGGGAGCGCGATCGCAAGTGAATTCGAAGGTCCGTAAGTCATTTTGAAGTCATTTGACTAAAGATAGAAATTCAAAGGTTTTTAAGAAGTTTGACCGGAAGTGAACATTTTAATATCGGGGTCGGATTCCAATTTTGGAAATTGGAGTAGGTCCGTAATGTCAAATATAACTTGTGTGCAAAATTTGAGGTCAATCGGACGTGATTTAATAGGTTTTGGCATCGAATGTAGAAGTTTGAAATTTTAAAGTTCATAAAGCTTGAATTGGAGTGTGATTCATGGTTTTAGAGTTGTTTGATATGATTTGAGGCCTCGAGCAAGTCTGTAATGTGTTATGGGACTGATTTGTGTGATTGGACGGGGCCTCGGGGGCCTCAAGTGTGTTTCAGGGTGGTTTCGAATCATTTCGGGTTGTTTTGCAATAGCTGATGCTGGTGTCTGGTGTTGTTCTTTACGTTCGCGAGGATCCTCTCGTGTTCAGGAAGAAGGATTTTGCTTCAGGGACTCTGTTCTTCGCGTTCGCGAAAAAGAAAATTTTAGTTGCACGTGTTTGACTTCGGAGGCTCATATGTTGCAATCTATAAGGAATTTAGAGATGATCCACAAATAAAATTTGTAGCCCTTTGTGTCTAATTTTCAGAAAAATAAACCATTTAGCATTTGGATTTGTGTATGAAAAGTTATGGCTGGTACACTATAGGCTGTCCGGGAAGATGAAGAAGAAATTGTGTTGCGCAGTGCTGAATCTAGAAGCTTATATCTCAAAATTTAAAAGGAATCAGGAGATCACAAAAACATGAAAGTTGTATATCTTGGTGTCTAGTTTTCAAAACATTAAAGAATTTGTCATTTGGAGTTTTCTACAAAGAGTTATTGCTATTATAATAGAGGCTGTCTGTGAAGAGTTTTGAAAATAATTTTTGGAAATTTTCTTCTCTACGAATGCGATGGGGGTCCCACGAATGCAAAGAAGAGTCGTATGGGCAATGTATAAGTGTAAAGAAATGGGTTTGGCTCATTTCATCTCATTTCCTCCATGGGAGCCAACCTAGGAGCGATTCTGGAGATCCATTTTCATCATCCATGTCAAGGTAAGTGATTCCCACCTATTGCAAGTTAATTACTTGGATTATATCTTAACATGGAAAATCATATAAATTAGTAGAAATTTTGGGATTTTAAAGAAAACCTGGGAAATTTGTATTTTTGGATTTTGACCACCATTATGGACATGAAATTGAGAGTTAACTATATATTTGAGTTCGTGAGGCTATGGGTAAACTTTATATTCGAAATATTTAGGAATCCAGGCACATGGGCCCGAGCGCAATTTTGTCAACGTTTTGATCGGGGATAAGAATTGTTATAAATTGGATTGTGATGAGTAATTGGGCATATATTAATGGAATTGCATAATTATTGTCTAGCTTTGAAGCATTTAGCATCGATTCTAGTCTTCGGAAGGGCGTGGAATGACGGTTATGGATCTTCGAAGCGAGGTGTATCTCCTTTCTAACCTTGTAAGAGGAAATTGTCCCCATAGGTGAATTAACTAGTTATGTTCTCCTATTTGAGGGGGCTACTTACGTAAGAGGTGACGAGAGTCCGTGCGTAGGTACTTATTATGTTATTGTTCGGGTAGTCTAGGATCCAAAAGAATGTTGTACTTGGAATATTTTTAATGTTATTGACAGTTTGAATTTCTTAAATCCTATCGAATTGGTAAATGAATTTCTAAAGGGATTAAACTTCATTTTCTTAAATGGTTAAAAGAGGTCTTTCATTTGGATAAATGTTTCCCGATAAATTTTTAATTTGCTTTTTGAGCATGTATTTATATGTGTACCTTCGTCGCAAGTAAGGTTCACGAGCAGGATGATTGATTATTTAAATTTGACCGCGTCGCATGTATGGTTCGCGAGCGGGGTAATAGATGCATCTATGGTTCGCGTCGTTCGACCCTCAGCAGTGCACATTTTACATTTATGTTGGATCGGGTCGTACGACCTCGACATGAGTTGCACATGCTTGTATTGCTTGCCTTGAACTTATTAAAGTTGTTATTGCATCTTCCTGGCTTGAGAATATTTGTATAAAGGACCTAAAGAAATTTGGAAATTTCCTATAAAAGAAATAATTGTTTACTTGCTTCGTTCCGTTGAATTACAATCATGTTTATAAAAAATCCACGATTTAATGTATTATTGATAATATCATTATTGGAACACTAGTAAGTGTCGAAGTCGACTGCTCATCTCTACTTCTTCGAGATTAGACGGGATACTTACTGAGTACACGTTATTTTCGTATTCATGCTACACTTGATGTGCATTTTTGTTGCACAGGCACATGTACATCTAGTAGCCTACTGGGCGTAGCAGCATGGATGATACGGGAACTAGGTGAGCTGCATTACTCAAGGCGACCCGCAGCCAGTATAGTCTCTTTTAATGTATTATATTTACTTTCTGTCCAATTTGTATTCCGGACGGATGTGGTATTGTATTGTTTCTTAAAAGTAGCTCATGCACTTGTGACACCGGGTTCTGGAGATGTCTTTGGGTTTATTCAAAAATTTTAAAAGTTGTTAAATATTTCATTATTTATTCAGAGGAATTTACTACGTATTGTTTAAACGTATAAAAGAGGTGATTTCAGAAATATTTAAAATGAGAATTTAATTAAGTATTTTGGTTGGCTTGCCTGATAGCGGTGTCCAGCGCCATCACGACCATTAGTGGATTTTGGATCGTGACAATGACGTAGTTGTGATACCTAATTTCTAAATTCAGGGGTGCATTTCATGTAACTCAATCATAACAATTTCGAATTTTAAATAAACATGTCGTGAATCGCGGGTGCATTTTATATGGCGTGGTTCGCGGCGTGTTCCAAAACAACTTGTTCAAGAAATAATCCCATAAATCCTAAAAGCGGTTTAAATTAATTGAAAGCGATTATAAAATTTAAAATGCACAATAGGTTTAAAACTTGTAATTAATTAGATAATAGGCCAATTTTAATAGTTTAAGCGATCGTGCTCGAACCACGGAATCCGGAAATGCCTAACAACTTCTCCACGGTTAACAGAATTCCTTACTTAGAATTTCTGGTTCATAGACTTTTAAAATAAAGTTGAAATTTCCTCGATTTGGGATTTTTAAAAAAAAATCAGTGACTTGCGACACCAAATAAACTATTCCAAGTGGCGACTCTGATAAATTAAATTAAATAATCCCATTTCGATTAATGTCACTTTAATTAGAAAAACTCTCATATACCCTCGGGTGTAAAAAGGAGGTATAACAGCTCTAGCGGCTCTGCTAGGGATCAAAACCTAGAATTTTTGGTTCAGGGTTCAAGGATTCGAGCTTAGAATAACTGTTATAGTTGGCTTGTTTTTATTATCTGATTTTTATATGTTTGAGCCTAATGTGCTAAATGTCACTTTTTACTACTTTGATATTGATTGGACTGTGTATAAATTATTACGAAACCCTCTTCTCTCTGAGTCATCTAAATCATCTGGGAAGTGTGGACTTCATATAACTTCTTTTTTGTTAAAGTCATATCCCAATTTTAGAATGAGGTTCGGACAAGTTGCAAAGTCGATGAAGATTCTGTATTCCCGGTACGCTACCCCCCTCCCCCCGCCCCCCCGGCTCGAGCAGTCCGCTCAAGTAAGCTAGGTCTAGAATAATACACCCTGGTTTTTAAACCCAGTATAGCATAACCTCATACCGGATCCCTAGTAGGAACACTTGTTTTCATCACGTGCATTTGGCTTTGGGGACTCAACACAAGGGTTGGGTCCGTCTAGGGCAGGTGCAACGACCCGACCGGTCGTTTTGAGTACTAGTGCTCCGTTCAGCAGTTGGAGGCCATGAACAGCTTCATTTCAGGTATTATGACTTGTTCACACGGTCGGAATTTAAATTCGGGAATATCGAAGTTAAATTTAGATGAGAATTCTCATTTGAGAAGCTTAAAGTTGAAAGAATGAACCATGATTGAATTTTTGAGTAAACGACCTCGGAATTGGGATTCGAAGGTTCCAGCAGGTCCATATAATGATTTCGAACTTGGGCGTATGCCCGGATCGGGTTTTGGATAACCCGGGAGAGTTTTGGCGCCTAATGTGGAAGTTAGCATTTTAGAAGAAATTCTATAAGTTTG
>MU710978.1:87503-97821 GCA_026770625.1 Nicotiana glauca | reverse complement strand
TGAACTTTGTCAGCAGTTCCAGTCAATAGAATTCAAGCACATTCCGAGGATTCACAATGAAGTTGCTGACGCTTTGGCCACTTTGGCGTCGATGTTGCATCATCCAGATAAGGCTTATGCGGACCCATTACAGATTCAGGTTCGAGATCAGCATGCCTATTGTAACATGGTGGAGGAAGAGCTTGATGGGGAGCCTTGGTTTCATGATATCAAAGAATACCTCAGAATGGGAGTATATCCCGTACAGGACACAAGGGACCAAAAGAGAGCCATTAGACGCTTAGCAAGCGGATTTTTCTTTAACGAAGGAGTGTTATACAAAAGAACTCTGGATCTAGGTTTATTAAGGTGCATGGATGCTAAACAGGCTACATCTATCATGACTGAGGTACATGCAGGAGTTTGTGGACCTCATATGAGTGGGTATGCACTGGCCAAAAAGATTCTTCGAGCAGGATATTATTGGCTCACTATGGAACAAGACTATATTAGTTTCGTACGCAAGTTTCATCAGTGTCAAGTACATGGAGATTTGATTCATTCTCCTCCATCTGAGTTACACGCAATGTCGGCACCATGGCCCTTTGTTGCTTGGGGAATGGACGTCATTGGGCCAATCAAGCCAGCAGCATCTAATGGGCACAGGTTTATTCTGGTAGCCATTGATTATTTTACTAAGTGGGTTGAGGTGAAAACTTTCAAATCAGTGACCAAGAAGGCAATGGTCGATTTTGTGCATTCAAGTATCATTTGCCGGTTCGAAATTCCGAAGGTGATTATCACATATAATGGTGCCAATCTCAACAGTCATTTGATGGCAGAGACATGTCAAAAGTTTAAAATCACACACCGCAATTCCACACCATATCGTCCTAAGGCGAATGGAACAGTCGAGGCAGCTAATAAAAATATCAAGAAAATACTTCGGAAAATGGTGGAAGGATCCAAGCTGTGGCATGAGAAATTACCCTTTGCTTTGTTAGGATATCGCACTACTGTTCGCACTTCGGTAGGGGCGACTCCTTATTCATTGGTGTATGGAATAGAGGCAGTGATACCTGCAGAAGTGGAAATACTCTCCCTTCGAATTATTGCAGAGGCGAAAATTGATGATGATGAGTGGGTCAAAGCCCGTCTGAAATAGTTAAGCTTAATTGATGAAAAGAGATTGGCAGCAGTATGTCATGGTCAATTGTACCAACAGAGAATGGCCAGAGCTTATAACAAGAAAGTGCGTCCACGGAAATTTGAAGCCGGACAATTGGTATTGAGGCGCATCTTACCCCACTGGGCTGAAGCAAAAGGAAAGTTCGCTCCTAACTGGCAGGGGCCATTTGTTGTAACACGAGTGTTGTCCAATGGTGCATTGTATCTAACAGATGTGGAAGGAAAATATGTAGAAATGGCTATCAATTCTGATGCAGTCAAGAGATATTATTTATGATTTCTTTATCTTTATGTATCTGATTGTATTTAACATGTTTTGAGATTGAAATGATGAAGGCATTTTGTTCTACTATCCAAACACTTTATCCTTTGTTAGTCTTTTGAGCCTTATTATATCTTCTTTCGTATCCCTCTTTCGGAATCAACAACAAAAATCAAGGATTGAACAGGGAAATCAAGTGGAGAAAAAGAAAAGAAAAGAAAAGAAAAGAAAAGAAAAGAAAAGAAAAGAAAAGAAAAAGAAGAAAAGAAAGAAAAGAAAAGAAAAGAAAAAGAAAAGAAAAAGAAAAAAAAAGAAAAGAAAAGAAAAGAAAAGAAAAGGAAAAGAAGAAAAGAAAGAAAAGAAAAGAAAGAAAAGAAAAGAAAAGAAGAAAAGAAGAAGAATGGAAGGAAGGAAACATCGCAACAATGAAGCGATTTTATGACCTGAACTACGTTTGACTTGATCCCGAAAGGGTACGTAGGCAGCCTCACTGAGGTTCAGTCACAACCAAAGAAAAGTCCAAGAATCCCCAAGAATGAAACTGGGGCAGAAGTTATGTTTGTTGTGAAAGATATGATTCCGAAAGTTGTAATTTTTGAACCCACGTTGGAATATGTCGAGCCTTTATACCCTTCTTTCTAAACCCATCCAAAAGCCACATTACAGTCCAAAGAAAGACCTTCTGATCAATTTTAAGAAATGTCAATACAAGCAGGTAAGGTGATTCATGTTGTGGACAACACTCTGATACCAGAAGATGAGGAAATTGAAAATGAGAGAGTTTTATCGGTGAAAACCCTCACGGGCACCATAAGGCGACGTGAGTTGAGAGAAATGAAAATGAGAGAGTCTTATAGGTGAAAACCCTCATGGGCACCGTAAGGCGAAAGTAAGTTTTCAGATGGGCAAATGAAGAAGGTATGTGGTTGGAAGGTGTTTGAAACATGGCAAAACAAGCGAGGTTTGGGTTTTGGTGAAAGTCAGATTGTGAAAGTATGGAACAGCAAATGTGGCAGTTGACAGTTGATTGATTGGACAGACTAGGTTGGTTAATCCAAAGTGCATGGCACTATCAATGGAATTAGCCTTTCCACTCAGATAAGTCCTATCCTCTTTCTCTTTCAGAGTTTTTCTATCCTCAAATTTTCGAGGTCATTGCATTTCATTTTTCTCAAAATCTGTCTATAAGATATTTCAGTCAAAGCTAACTACCAGTTTCCCAGTTGTATGGCACAACGAGATCGGGACATATTCAAGGAAAGTAAAACACGAAGGACCAATGTAAATCCTATCAAAAAGGTAATCGGATAATTGGATGGAGAAGCAAAGTTTCACAGAAAAGGAACAGAAACACCAAGACAGTAGCATGAGGTAAAACATTTGGGTCATCAGGATCAGAGAGTTTGAAAGTTAGCCGGGAAATCATGGCAAGGCAAAGCAAGTTCAAAGAAGCAAGTCTGAGCAAATTTGGAAGCTGGAGCATGGCCAACAATAATGCCAACAGCTAACCACCATTTTTATATTAACAAACCGTTCTTTGATTAAAACAGGGGCAGAAAGAATTTTTCTTTGTAAGCAGGAGCCCACCTGGATAACAAGGGAATACTTTCCAAAGTTAGCAAGTAGGCGCCCACCTGAAGAACAAGGGAATACATTCCAAACACAGCAGTCAGGCACCCACCTAGAGAACAAGGGAAGTATAATGCAAGTTTTATCTTTCAAGTTAAATATTAAGTAACATAATGCGCCCAGTTATCAAACTGGGGCAGAAAATTTTCTTTGGTTGTCTATTTTGTCGTAAGCAGGAGCCCACCTGAAGAACAAAGGGAATATTTTTCAAAGATAGCAAGCAGGAGCCCACCTGAAGAACAAATGGAATATCTTTTCTAATACAACAAGCAGGCACCCACCTGGAAAACAAGGGAAGTACAATCCAAATTCTAGCTTTTAATTTTAATATCTGATAACACGATATGCCCAGTCACCATACTGGGGCAGAAAATTTTCTTTGGTTGTCTATTTTGTCGTAAGCAGGAGCCCACCTGGATAACAAGGGAATACTTTCTCAAAGTAATCGCATGCAGGAGCCTACCTGGATAACAAGGGAATACTTTCTCAAAGTAATCGCAAGCAGGAGCCCACCTGGAGAACAAGGGAATACATTTCAAAGCAATTGCAAGCAGGAGCCCACCTGAAGAACAAGGGAATACCTTTTCAAGCAGTCGCAAGCAGGAGTCCACCTGAAGAATGGACACATATTTCAAATTATAGTAGTCAAGCCACATCAGGAGGAATGGCAAAACATCGCCAAGGCAACAGCTAGAATTCCATTGGAAGAACACAAGATACAAGTTCAAGGCAACACAAGAGCAAGTTTGAAGGCATAGATAGGATTTCTTGTAACTCATAGAGCATAGCTTAGGCTAGCTTCTTTTTATCTTTACATGGTGTAATAAGGGGATCAACAAGTAGTAACAGCAGCAACAGCAGTGAAATCACAGCTTCTGGTAGTCCCAGCTACCAAACACTCCCGAACTACACCGATCTGATTCCTATTTAGCCCAGGATATGTAGGCAACCTCTGAAGCAGGGTGCGGTCAAAACTTTTCAAAATGCTTCACAACGGAATACTCAAACGGGCAAAAATAGCTCATATTTGCTCACTTATCTTTGCACGAAAACTCTTCGTATTTCCGAGCAAAGAGGGCCAGCTGTGAGCACGTGATTTTTGCCCTATATATAAGTTATTCCCATAAAATTCAAACAAAATAATTTTTCTCTATTTTTACAATTTTTTGTGCATTTTGGTGTCATTTTTTGATAATTGCTGTATTTTATTTGGGCATGATAATTCATATTAAAAATATCAAAAATATGCATTTGCATTAGGAATTTAATTTTACATTTTTTAGTACTAAGTAAGTATTAATTCGTTTTAGAACAATTTAAAGAAAAAAATAGTTCTTAGGAAATTTTAATTGATAAATGTTGCATTCATCTTTAAATATTGATATTAAATAATTTTAGGAGTTAAATAGTTTAATTAGGTTTTTGTTTTAGTTTTTACAAAATCAGAAAAATAATAGGCAAAATAAAAATATAAAATACAAAAATGAAATACAAAAAAAAAAGCAAATGAAAATAATAATACAAAAATCTAAACAAAAAGGAAACAAATAAAAGAGAATAAAATGAGCTGTGTTACAGCCCAATAAACTCCACCCGTCCCCAGCCCAAAATACCCATGCCCCAGGACCAAATCAGTCCATACCCGGTCTGCCCCCCATATAACCAAACGACCCCGTTTTGGGAAGGCTGAATCACAGCCCTTGATCAACCTAATCTAACGGACAGGGTTTGATTTCATTAATAAATAAAACGATGCTGTTTGAGGTCCAAGAAATCTGAGCCGTTTAAATTGAATCATCTGACGGTTATAGTTAATCAATGCCCTTTTAATATACCAAAACAAATTTAAACCCTAAATCATTTTACTCTTCTTCGTCTCCTTCCCCAGTTTAGCCACCTCTAATCCCCTGACCAAACCCGCCGGAACCCTACCGGCGGGAAACGTTACCTTTACCAATCAAACCCCAAATTACACCATAGTACCACCTTGAGACCTTGATTCCGCCCCTCTACTCCGTTTCTTTTAAACTTAGCCCTATCTGCTCAAATATTGAAGGTTGTCTCGCTGGAACCCTAACTCCGGCGAACAACACTTCATCTAACCCAACTCAAATAGACACCATATCACCTCCTGGCCTTCCTCAACACATTTCTAAAAATCTTGAGTCCCAAATCTAACAGGATCGGCTCGAAACAAGTCTGAAAATCCTCCAGTAAAGTCAAAGTTTAAGAGAATTGCCACCAAACCGTTCCTATTCCGTTTTCTGTAAATCTTGATGTCTAAAGATGGTCCAGTGATAAAAAAAACAAAAAAAGCTAAGTTCTTCTTCTCTTTTCTTTATTTCTGTTTCTTGCATGCATGTTTGCCTTTTTGGGTTTTATCATGAATTTTTTAAGTTCTGCTTGTTTGGTTTTAACTAAGGTTTACTGATTTTCTTATAGTATCTTTTAGTTTAAAAATAAAATTGATACTGTTGAGCTTCTATGTGATTAGTAATTAGATATTATTATTAGGATAATTAGTAATAAATTTTAGTTTAAATTCTGATTTAGCAAATAAATTGATATCAAATTAGTAGAATTTTTTTTATCAAAACAGTGTGATTTTAATTAGCTTCTGATATTAGTCGATTCTGATAATTGTTAGTGTTAATTTGGTTATAACTATTAGGTTCCTAATCGATAGTTAATTCAATTGTTAAATTCTGATTAGTTTTGATAATTAGGGTCATATTAGTTAAATCTGATTGTTAAATAATTCAGGGGTTAAAGGGCAGTAGGGTAATTGGTAAATTCAATTAAGATTCAGGGGTCTTTTGGGTACATAAAAGGGGTTAATAGTAATAAACCTAAGGAAGGGAGGGTAGTTTGGGTATAGGAAAAGGGTAATGGATAGATTTTTAAGTAAAGAGAGGGTAGAAAAGGGATTACACTAGGGTAGAAGATTCTAGATTGGGGAATTAGTATAAATCTTAACAAATAAGGGTAGTTAATTGAATTATAAACTAAATAATAAGGGTATAAGTAAAATAAAAGAGGGACTAAAGAATAAAATCTGAAATTTAAAGTTCCCTCCAAATCCAATTCTATAAATAGGCATTGAGATGCCTCATTTTATAAGTTTGGCATTCCAAAAATTCCTCAAAAGATATCTGATAAATTTCAGATCTCAAATTGAGAATTTCAGATCTCAATCTCTTCTTCTAGACCTAAATTTCTTCCAAAAAATCCAAAAAAAACATTATAAAAACCAACAGAAAATCAAAAACATTGACTGTTCTATTAAAATTCAAGTGATTCTGATTTTGTAAAGTGCTGAAGTTGTATTGTTTAAAGTTACTGAAACTTCTGCGGTTCAATGTGTTAATTTTGGTGCAATTTCAAGCTTGATCGATGCCTATTTGAGTCAGTATGGTTGTGAATGTTATTATCCAAAATATCGGTTCAATTACAAGCTTATTTGAGCTGATCTGAGCTGTTTTTGTGATTGTTGTTACTGCTGGATCGATTTGGCTAGTCTCTGATCTTTGGTGACCTCTTTTCTCTCCTTTATTTCTGATTCCAGGTACATACTCTAAGGTTTTCAAGCTTGTAGAATTAAAGTAGAAGAAACGTTTGAAACTGATCTCTGGATTTTGTTACATTGAATTTAATATACAAATTAAACTGTTTGTTAGATATTTCATACTTTATGTATTAAATAGATTCTGAATGTATAATTGGACTCAAACTGTTTTACATTGATTGAAATGTTAATTGTTATGTATATGAACCTTTAGTTTTGGATATTAGTTGTAGTTGATTTCAGGATAGATTAGCATAATAGTTTAGACTAGTAATAATTTCCTTGTTCAAATTGAAATTATTTGGGGACTTGTTGTACTGTGATGACCAATGCATCATTAGTTTGGTTTAAAATTTTTAAGTCACTGAACAATTTCATCTTAGTGATAAGTAAGGGTTGTTGTACTATGCAGGTTTAATTTCATATCTAGTTATAATCACTCAATCAAATAAGTACTATAGTGTTTGGATGTACCTAGAACTGGATTTAAAACATTGGCAGTTGCATGATCAAATTCGCTAGGCAATTTTTGAAAAAAAATTGGTTCATTCCGTTAAATCACATACAGTTTCATTAACTGGTTATTTGCAATCTCATGATAATTCCATTAGCTTATCAAATGTGAGAATTTAGCACAGCTTCGAAATTAAATTTGAAATACCAACACTTGCTCAGTTAAAAGTATATGAATTAAAACTTAAAAACGTAAAATACATGTTTAGAAATTGGTTGAAAAATTGAATCTGACTTTACCAGATTCATAAGTAAAGCCAACGGGTTTCAGTCATGGGCTTAGCTGATGCATTTGGCCCATATGGTTGAATACTTGGGCTACAAGATTTCAAGCCCCAAAAACATTGTTGTAGTTTAAATAAGGCTTAAAAATCTAAATATAATAAAGTAATTAATTAGGAATACAAGAAATTAATTTATGAATATTAAAATTGAATTCTTAATTAGGTAGCGGGCTCAAGCTAAAAGGTATTTCCTTTTGTTTGAGTTCGGACTTGAATTGGGAGTTCAAATTTATATTCATGGATTAATTGATCTTTAGAGACAAAAACAAAACAAAAATAAATAAATAAATAAATAGAAAATTTAGGTTCTTTAGTTTGGCCTTTAATAAATAACAATGAGATGAGCCTCGCCAAATAAAAATATATAATTGCGGATACCTCACTAATTACTTATTAAAATACTTAGTATTCGGGATAGGCCGTTTAGCGAATTTCACGGCCTTCCCAAAAGATAACAATACGTTAGCCGCTTTAGGCGCGATTTTAAATAATCTTACCTTCCTAATACGGGTGTGCATTTCATGCAACCCAAATCCAAATCCGAAAATATCGAATAAGAATGTATCGAGGATCCGGGTGCATTTCATGTGACGTGATCCGAAAACATGCTCTTAAACGACGTTCACTTTCTTAAATAAAAATAATTGACAAAAAGAGGTAATTAATTTTTAAAATTGCACAAGTAAGGTAACATGTACAAAAAATTAAATTTTAGCCAAATATAACAGTTAAGCGACCGTGCTAGAACCACGGAACTCGAGAATGCCTAACACCTTCTCCCGGATTAACAGAATTCCTTACCCGGATTTCTGGTTCGCGACTGTTAAACAGAGTCAAACCCTTCCTCGATTCGGGATTTAAACCGGTGACTTGGAACACCATAAATCTCCCAAGTGGCGGCTCTGATTTTTAAATAAAAACGAATCCCATTTCGATTGTCCTTAAATTAGAAAAACTCCTTTCTTACTATATCCCTTCCCGGGGTGTAGTAAAAGTCGATAAAGCTATCTTCGGAAAAAGGAGGTGTGACATAATCAATGAATGCCACGTGTCACAAACATTAAATGAAAGTGACATACGACACGTTGGTTCTGAAGAAGACACAATGATACATGATATACATCGGCAAAAAATTCCCGCCATAAATGAGATCTACTTCCCAAATATTCAATTGCTGAATAATTAGTAAGTGAAGGGACTATCTATATTGGTAAAAATAAATATTGCACGTGGATTTATATATGTGGCTGATGTGGCAAGACACATAGATCACTAAGAAAGCGACAGTTAGATAGATGCATTAAAAGTGGCACGAGTCATAATAGGTATGAGCAAATCAACCACAAGATAAAAAAGGTATGGTTGCTCGAGTCTGAATTGCTATATGAAGAGACATCGACAGAATGAATCAAGACAGTAAAGAAGGAAGATTCATGAATCGTCAATTAATGTGCATGAATGATCATAGACGTTACAGAATCTTCGTGAACAGTTACGATTGCCAATTATAATGTCTCATTAATATCATTAATGTTCATAATGATTCGGTCATAAAAGGAAAGAAACGGTGTACTTATAAATTCCTATATAGGGGAAGGGGATTTCACTTGTAAAGACACGTTCTAATTATTATTCGAATACAATTACTTTCTTTTGCTTTCTATCGATTACTTTGCTATTTCATATTCTAATTTCCTTTCTTATCACTGAGAGTAGGGGTGTTCATGGTTCGGTTTAGATTGATTTTTCCCTAAAAAGAAACCGAACCAAGTAAGTCATTTTTTCAAATATTAGAACCAAACCAAACTAATTAAGTCGGTTTTTCTCGATTCGGTTTTTGTCGGTTTTTCGGTTTTTTTTGGTTATTTGTCATTTTTTCTTAAATATAAGACATACACTACCAAACACATATTCCGGCGACCATATTTTTAATGTAACACTATCAAATCAATTGCCCTTTGAGAAATTTATTATTTACCAACATATATTGATGATAATTGAATCAAATAGTGATGAATATTTTAAGGACTCATATATTTTTAACACAAAATGGATTCTTACACTAAACAAAAGAAAACTACCAATCAAACTAGAATGTAAAGGTAAAAAACTATATTAAAAGTGTAAACTATTAACATTTACCATAAATTTTTTAAAACTTTGTATAAAAATATGCATATATATAGGTGTAATAAAAAATTTGAAATAGCTATTCCTATAGTCGGTTTGGTTCGGTTTTTTTTTATTAAAATCAAACAAAACCAAATTTGGTCGGTTTTTAAAATTCAAAACCAAAACCAAACCAAACCAAACCAAAAAGTATCGATTTTTTTGGTCGGTTTGGTTTGGTTTTCGGTTTGGTTCGGTTTTTCGAGTTTTAATGAACACCCCTAACTGAGAGAATATAGAATTTCTTGATTATCAGTAGCCCGAGTACTTTTAAAAATAGGCTTTGACTAAAAATCTAATTCTTTGGTTAAAGAGACATATGGCAGCCTGTGAATGCCTCATTAATGCTAATATGATTTAATCATATTAGAGATAAATTTTGACACATACAATATCCG
Organism: Nicotiana glauca; assembly: GCA_026770625.1. NCBI lineage: Eukaryota > Viridiplantae > Streptophyta > Magnoliopsida > Solanales > Solanaceae > Nicotiana > Nicotiana glauca. The sequence continues at coordinate 87,834 of MU710978.1, read as the reverse complement.
CAGTGGCAACAATTAGAAGCATTATTATTCCTAAATAGGATAATCTGGATATAATATTAATAATGTTTAGCTGTAAAGACCCGACCGGTCGTTTTGAGTACCAACGCTCCGTTTAGCAGTCGGAGGCCATGAACAGCTTCATTTCAGGTATTATGACTTGTACGCGTAGTCGGAATTAAATTTCAAGAAGTCCAGAGTTGATTTGGGAAGAAAATTCTCATTTCGAAAGCTTAAAGTTGAAAGAATGAGCTAGGATTTGAATTTCAAGTAAACGACCTCGGAATCGGGATCTGAAGTTTCCAGCAGGTTCGTATGATGATTTCGGACTTGG
>MU710978.1:45287-79661 GCA_026770625.1 Nicotiana glauca | reverse complement strand
ATATATATATATATATATATATATATATATATATATATATATATATATATATATATATATATATATATATATATGTGTGTGTGTATAAGAATAATATTTGACCAATAGAAATGGTATAATTTTCTATATACAGAAGAAGAAAAGAATCTATGAAAGGGTATTAACTTACTACCCTTGAACTTATGTGCCTACGCCACCATTGATTGTATTAAATAATACACGTATTAAGCCATGCGAGATATTACACTGGAGAGGTTTACCCGGTGCTCACCACAGAGTACACACCCGATGAATAGAGGTTGTGACAGATGTTATAGCGGCTGCGAGTCTCCCCTCTTACCAAAAAAAGGAATACATATGAATAACCTATACAATATTTTCCTAAACTATAATTTATCTCATATAAATTCATTCATTATACGCAAATAAACAACTTATAATTTCATCATATGTTGACGAAACAACCCCTTAAAATTTTAAAACCATCAGCAAAATTGACCCGATTTTAATAATTTTGTACATTTCTTAAGAAATTCAGTCTTAATCATAAGAGTATTGATCATCAATGCTTATTCCATCTTGTCCTAGCCAAAGGTTTATTGGAAACAGTCTCTCTGCCCTTACTCTGGAAAGTAAAGTTGCGTACATCCTATCCTTTCCAAATCTTAATTGTGGGATTAGACTGAATTGTTGTTGTTGTTATTGTAATAATCATAAGAGTATTTATGCCCATTGCTCTTTATCTATCCTTAAATATGATATGTCACCTAGTAATAGTATTTCACTAATTGAAATTGGAATAGTAAGATCGGCCTGAGAAGAGTATAGTAAATAACTTTTTCTATTTTTAAACATTAAATATATTGAGTAAATTTAGTTCCATAAAGCAACTAAATTAATACGTATTTTAAAAGGAAAGCAATGTAAACAGAGTATATTGTATTGGGAAAAATTTACTTTGCATATTAGGGATGACGTATCATGACACATGGACCGGTCAAACAGTCAAAGAATTAAAGTTATTCAATAGGCACGAGCAACAATAGACACGAGCAAGGTAAACAGAATAGACACGAGAAAGTTAAACAGAAGAGACACGAATAGTCACGCGAGATACTCAATGCTCGTATCCGTTGAAGGCATTAAAGGGTCAAAGATCGTGAGGAGTCAAAAGGAATGAATCTGACAGCAAATAAGAGCCCAGATACAGCATTTAATGAGCAGTAAATGCTGGAAACGTTAGAGAATATGTATTTAATGTATATGATTACATAACGTAGCATTTAGAGTCATTAATTGCCCATAATTATCTTATTATGACAAAGGTAAAGTCTATCTTCCCGAAAATCGCTATAAAAAGGAAAGTCACAAATAATTGTAGACACGAAACACTATTGGAATATACTTTATTTTACTTGCTTCCTGATAATATCATTCCCAAGTATCTTTCTTTACATACTTTTTCGATTATCGGTAACCCGATTCTTTTAAATTCTAGCTTTGGTCAAAAATCTATTTTTTGGTTAAACAAATTGGTTTCGTTACCGGGAATCTGATAATCAATTATATCTTAACTTGATTTTTTGTGATGAATCAACTATGTCGAACAACAACGACAACACTCAAGGAAATTAAATCAATCAGCAAAATCAGGGAGATCCGCAGAATAATGATAATCAAGTTCCAACTCCACAAGACTCACCACGGCTGTGACGATCCGACCCGTCATCTCATGTGTTACTGCTCCGTTTTCCCCGTTTATTGCTTCTTCATGTTTTGTTATCGGTACGTGGTGTGTGAGAGTTGATTTGGATTGGTTTTGATAAGAAAGGAGACACTTAATCTCTTTAAAGAAGGCTTAAGTTGGAAAAGTCAACCAGACGTTGACTTATGAGTTATAGGGTCGGATGTGATCTCCGAAGATTTCGTTAGCTTCGGGAGGTGATTTGTGACTTAGGAGTATGATCGGAATTGATTTTGGAGGTCCGGTGTAGAATTTGGCTTGAATTGGCGAAGTTAGTATTTTAGCAAATTCCGATTGATAGGTGAGATTTTGATCCGAGGGTCGGAATGGAATTCCGAGAGTTGCAGTAGTTCCGTTAGGTGATTTTGGATGTATGTGCAAAATTTCAGGTCATTCGGAGGTGTTTTGGTCGGTTTTTGATCAAATGCGTATTTCGAAAGTTTTTAAAAGAACTTAGGCTTGAATTCGATGAGAATTGATTATTTTAGTGTTGTTTGATGGGTTGTGATGATTGGAACAAGTTTGGATAATGTTTTAAGACATGTTGGTGCTTTTGGTTGAGTTCCCGGGGGCCTCGGGGTAGTTTCGGAGGGTCAATCAGACCATTTTTGGACTTGAGATTGCAGATTTCAGTTGTTGGTGTTGCAGAAAAATATTGTTCATCGCGTTCGCGTGGAGTGAGTCGCGAATGCATAGAGTAAATCTGAGGTCAAGGAAATTTGGCCTATGTGTTCGCATCAGTGGTCATGCAGTCGCGTAGGGGAAGTGGGTCAGCTATCGCGTTCGCGTGTGAGAGGTTCGTGATCACGTAGTATTAGTTGGTAGTGCATTGCGTTCGTAGGGCTCTAATTGCGTTCGCGTAGAGTTATTTTGAGAGGTTGGATTTTTGTGTTACGCGATCGCGGGGCCTATGTCGCGATCGCGTAGAAGGAAATACAGGAGCTGGGCAGTGAGTTTATAAACATTTCATCCGCGAGTTTTAGTCATTTTTTCCTCCATTGTTGAGTATTTTGAGAGCTTTTTGGGACAAATTGAAGAGGTATTCAAGGAGGATTTATTGGAGGTAAGTTCCTTGGCCTAAATACACGAGATTTATGATAGGTTTAACATGGAAATTGGTTGAAATTCTTCAAAAGGGGTAAAGCTAGTGCTTGAGTTTTTGATATTTCAAAATTGGGATTTGATAGGTCATTTGAGCTCGGATTTGGGAGTTCTTGGTATGTATGAACTCGTGGCGAGACGAGGAATCCGGTAATGTGAGTTTTGTAATTTTTTGAGAAGCGGGCCCGGCTCGGGTTTTGCTAGTTTCGAGATTTTTGCTATTTCTCGATTGTTTTTTATTGGATATTGTTCCCTTAGCATATTGTGATGTATTCGCTCTGATTTTGGTTAGATACGACACGCGTGGAGGCCAGTTTGAGGGGCAAAGGTATCGCGGGCTAGAGATTTTACCGGTTCGAGGTGAGTAATACTTATAAATGATATCCTGAGGATTTGAAACCCCAGATTTGCACATCATAGTGTTGTATTGAGGTGACTTGCACGCCGAATATGAGCGTGGGGTATAGCACCGTTGGGGATTGTGACTTGGTCCGTTCCAGTTGTTGATTTTTTCCGCGTATTTGACTGAAACTACTTTTTATCATCATAATATTGGGCTGATTGCCATGTTTGGGCTTCGTGCCAACTATGTGAATCCTTCAGGGATTGATATCATTATTTTCGCATTACTTTGCATATTATTTGATCTCGGTCCAGGATTTTTAATACTATTTTGCAACTCAGCTATTTTTCTAAGATTTGAAAACTTAAACAATATTTTATTGAATTTTTGAGCTGAGAACTATGATTTTAATAGTGCCCAGGTGGCTTATGTGCATTTCTGGACTGAGCATGGATCGGACTGCGTGCCGTTGCAGTGTTATGGTGATTTCTGGATATATGGATGGCTCGGGCTGCACGCCGCAGTGGTGTTACATTGATATTACACTTAGGCTGTAGGAGCCCCTTCGGAGTCTGAACCCCCCTCAGTGAGCGCGGGTACCCAAATGGATCAGGCTACGCGCCGCAGCGGTCATATGCATTGCATTGCATTCATGCATTGGTTCCTGTTTGTACTACATGTCATGACATTCAGCACTCTCATTTCATTGGCATACATGCTAATTCTTGCATTGTTTACCAGATACCCTATTGTTAATTATTAGTGGTGTGCTGTGCCCGAGGGGCTGACTTATGTGCTGATTTGCACTATTTGTCTTCGCATTCATTTGCTTAACTGTTGGAAAGAATAATTTCAAAGGAAATTTTAACTGATCCCAGATATTTTCTGAAGGATTTTCACAGTTTTACTGTTTTCTCAAAGATTTGCACTACCCTATATAGTATGATGGAGTGCTTTACGTATTTTCTTACCGCTCAGTTATTATTTACTTTTATTGCTCACTGAGTTGGAGTACTCACTTTACTCCCTGTACCTCACGTGCAGTTGCAGGTATTGTTCACCCGGTGGCGGGTTATTAGCTGATTGAAGGTATTACTATAATAGCTGAGCAAGGTGAACGCCCGCGTTCGCGGCACCGAGTTTCTTCCTCTTGATTTCCAGATTTTATTCTATGCATTACAGACTTTGTAGTTGTATTAAAAATCCTTCTAGATGCTCGTGACTTGTGACACCCCGGTCGGGTTATGTTGGATTGTAAATACTTAGTATTATTGATATTAAGTTGTACTTATCTAAACATTTATGTTTAATAATTTTGAAAGAGTCATTGTTGTTCTGTTGGCTGGCCTTGTCTTCACGAGAGGCGCCATCACGACCGGGTTGGGAATCTGGTCGTGACAAGTTGGTATCAGAGCCTAGGTTACTAGGTCTCACGAGTCATGAGCATGTTTAGTAGAGTCTCGCGGATCGGTACGGAGACGTCTGTACTTATCCTCGAGAGGCTGTAGAACCTTTAGGAAAAATTTCACCTTCTTGGAATTCTTATCGTGCGTACTTGATTCAGCTTGAGATATAGATCTTGAAATTCCCTCCACACGTCTGTATGTGCACATGAGCGCTCAGTATTATATATGTCTTGATGGCTTGTGATTCCCCGATCAAGGGGCGAGATGTGATCTTCGTGAGTATGTTGGGCCATTCTGGAGGACTTGAGGCCAGATCTTTGCCTATGGCTTGAGCACCGAAGTTCTGATTGTGTGAGCAAGTATTTTGAACCTATATGTTCGGTATAGCCCTTATTAGCCGGAATGGCGGTTGGATATCCAAGTGCTGAGTATGTTAATACTGTGAGATGTATCTATGTGACTTAGTAGTGACGAAGAAGTCTGCTGGATAATAGATGAACTATTAAGTGTTTGATTTCTATTGTGATTTGATGTGTAGCCGAGTTATGGGCGCGTGAAGAATATTTTTGTGTCTCCTAGCTGGGGAATGTAGTGCATTTTATGTGGCGGTATGAGTTCAGACTCAGGAAAACTAATGACTATGTAACGTATGTAATGGTGGAAGGTGTGCTGAAGTACTAAATTGAGGCGGAGCAGGTGGGTTATCTCCTGTGGAGTGTTCTTAAGTGATACGATTCTTATGTATATTGTTAGAAGATCTCATGTGTAATTGAAGAGTACGTGTTGAAATTTGATAAATTCGGGTCGCTTTAGAGGGTGGACTTAACTGATGTGGGGATGTATGCGAGGTTTACCGAGGATTTCAGTACTAGATGATCTGTGTTTTCACAAACTAGTAGATGATTTGAGTTTAATCTCACTATGATATTGTGGCATCATTAGAGTAAAAGTATTATGGGTTATTGAGTGTGTCCTGATATATGGCTTCGAGCCAAGTTGGGGAGGTTGCTGTTGATTAGCTGATTGCACGGTTATGTGCTATGTTGGTTCCTTTTCGAGGTATGCTGGCGGATTAGTTCTGGTTGCAGAAATTGAGCCGAGGATGGCACGAGTGAAGCAAAATTTTGACAAAGGTTATATGGTACTTCGTATATGTGTGTAAATAATAGGATGTCTTGAGCTTTTGTTGATAAAGAATGCTTAGTGTAAAGAGAAGGAAGTTGTTTGGTTGTAACGGAATGAGATCACATCCTACGGTGTCAGAGTGCTAATGAGGCACGGGTGGTTATGTCTGTTTGATCAGGTAAATTGCAGTTCGAATATGAAGTAATGACTCTTGAGAATGGTTTTATTGTGTTCAAGATCCTACATGTAACAATCAGGTGTCTCAAGGTTGTGTATGTGGTCAGAGACTGTGTATTCATCGTAGAATGTCGAGGCTTGTGGTATTTTTATATTAATTATGGGATCCTATGTATCGGTATCTGGAAGGTAATGGTAACGAATTCAGGTTCGCAAGAAGTTCTTCAAGTAGAGTATTCTGGAATGTGGTATTTCTGGGAACATTTGAGGGGGCATTCGGTGGCCTATGGGTCTTTGACAGTATGGTCTTGTGTTTGGGTCTCGTGTAGTGAACCTGGGTTGAGGCATTGCGGTGCTACAGCAAGGAGGAATATCAAGTTGATCATCAATCAGAAGGAAAATTAAATAGATGGAATAGCTTAATAGTAGATCGAATCGGTATGGTAAGGATATGATTAATTCTTTGTATGTGTGCGAGGTAGTGAGCCCTTACAGGTATTGTGCAGCGAAGCTCTTGAGTTCTGACAGCTTGCTTAGCTTGGTTTGGATAGCAGGATTCAGTCCTGGCAGTTTAGCTTGTACAAATGGAACGGGGAGAGAGTTCTTATTGAGTTTTACCGTGGTTCGAAGATGTAAATATTTTCTTGGGGAATACGAAGCATGGAATGTGTAATGATTCTTCTTCTAGATGGGATTGACGGAAGGTCTTGGCTAGATGAGTTACAGTTCAGTTCTGAAAAGAAGTTCATAAAATTCTTAGGCAACGGGTAGCCTCAGGTAATCAAGGAAATGGTACTGCTAATTAGAAGTGATTTGACGAGAGTATATGTCTCGGAAGAAGGGTAATGTGATTAGACTGATGATACTATGTTAGCATTACGGTGCTTTCTTGCTAGACCGACTGTAGATGTTTGAGTTTGTATGATGGCGCAGGGGAAATTTAGAATATCTATCGTGGGATGATTGGGTACGTAAGGTATGATACGTATTCATACTGCGGAATTTAGGATCAGGTACAATGATTCATGTGCTATATGGAGTTGGGGACTGGGAGTTCTCAGGTTCAGACTGTGTAGCGGTTGTGGATCGTGTGTATTGGTACCGTTTGCGGCTATTGGGATTTGGAAGCCCGAGTGGATCTTTCTTCACTTGGTATATTAGATTCTGGATATGATAACGGGGTGTAGACTGGCTGTTTCAGTGCTGGGTTATTCTAGACTATTGTGCTATGGGTTAAGTCAGAAAATGCCACAGGTTGCGTGGCGAGGTTCATCGAATCATGTTCTAGCAGAGTGGTTTGTATTCCAAAGACCAGCGGACGGCTAGGAAGGATTGTTTTTCTTAATTGGGCCTTCGTGGCGAATGTCAGTGCAAAGGTTTCCACCATTGATTCAGTTCCAGTATTGAGAGACTTTTTTGGATGCGTTTCTTGTGGTCGGGCATGTCGCCGGGCGAGATTGTGGATTGTGTTATTTATTTGGTGTCGGGCACCATATCATACGGCTCCGACGGGAGTTATAGTAGTGGAAGGAGTATCTTGAGGCTTCTTGATATTGAGTTCGTTGGCAGCCGAGGTGGCTACGTATTTAGCTTGAGTTAGCTTGGTTGGCCCCGAGTTGTATTGTTGAGGGATAGGTTGATTCGTTTGTTATTGAGCTTGTTAGTGATCTGGGGAGATCTATGAGTTGCTTTTCTATGCTGTGAGGCATTATGATTGGTTGGATATGGGCACATGTGGTGTGGTTCTATTGTGGAGTCATAGAGAAAGTCGAGCGGGAAGAGTAATTGAGTGTGGCTCAGTAAATGGAGTATTGGTTACGGCCTATCGGGTTGCGTGTCGTATGTTATTTGTTTCACCGTGGGTGTAATGAATGGATTTGGTTTCAGACATCAAATTATGCGTGGCTGTCGATCTTGAGCATAGCGTCTTGAGGTGTTTCATGTGTAACAGTGTTTGGATAGGATCGCGCGTTGTGGCTAGGCCACGCGGGGGTATGACCCTTCGGGGTAGATTCAGGTATTCTATTTCTATGATGTGAGACATGGTCTCAGCCTTGTGTGTAATGGTACTAATGAGCTTGAGGTACAACTCTTTCGTTTGAGTTATTTGTCATGATTTGAGTATGTTCAGACCGTTTCTTATTGGTGCATGTATTATGCAAGTGGTGGCTTAGGCCAGTATCGAGGTGTCAGATCACCAGAGTGGTGTGTTGGATTCGAGGTGATCGTTCGGGTCATTAATGAATACGAACAGATCTGATTTTAGCTTGTTAGAAGGATAATATCGAGGTTCGGTTCGGAAGTCTATTATGGTATTAGTCAAAAGGGAAGTGGCTTCATGAATGGTTGATCTGAGAAATGGTTACGGTTTGCTGCGTGTTTCATTTATCGTTGGCAGTATATGAAAGTGTTGGAATGAGACTTTAGCTAAATAAGAGGTTTTCTATCGGTATTTGGTTGTTGTGGGTAACTACCGTGAATGGAAGTTATCGTTTCGAGTGCTTGGATTATGTGGTATATCATATGATTTCAGCTGAGGTTGCAAGTATGGGTTAGTACAACTGGTTCAGGACTATTCAAATTATAGGTATGAGGTTGTGATCGTATTGATGGTTTCAGAAGTGAAAAGGTAGTTCTATGGTTTATGGGCTAGACTGGATTGGGTAATTTCAGCTATGTTGTGTTGTCGGACCTATGTGAGATAGGGTGATGTGGGATCACCCCGAGTATATGCTTGGTAAGGTCATTCAGCTATTGGTTGGCTTCTAGGACAACTCTGGGTACGCTCGAGGACGAGCGTTTGTTTAAGTTAGGGAGGATGTTACGACCCGACCCATCGTCTCATGTGTTACTGCTCCATTTTCCCTGTTTATTGCTTCTTCATGTTTCGTTTTCGGTATGTGGTGTGTGAGAGTTGATTTGGATTGGTTTCGATAAGAAAGGAGACACTTAGTCTCTTTAAGGAAGGCTTAATTTGGAAAAGTCAACCGGATGTTGACTTATGAGTTATAGGGCTCGGATGTGATCTCCGGCGATTCGGTTAGCTTGGGGAGGTGATTTGTGACTTAGGAGTGTGATCGGAATTGATTTTGGAGGTCCGGTGTAGAATTTGGCTTGAATTGGCGAAGTTAGTATTTTGGCAAATTCCGGTTGATAAGTGGGATTTTGATCCGAGGGTCGGAATGGAATTCTAAGAGGTGCAGTAGTTCCGTTAGGTGATTTTGGATGTGTATGCAAAATTCCAGGTCATTCGGAGGTGTTTTGGTCGGTTTTTGATCAAATACGTATTTCAGAAGTTATTAAAGAATTTAGGCTTGAATCCGCTGAGAATTGATGATTTTAGTGTTTTTTGATGGGTTGTGATGATTGGAACAAGTTTGGATAATGTTTTAAGACATGTTGGTGCTTTTGGTTGAGGTCCCGGGGGCCTCGGGGTGGTTTCGGAGGGTCAATCGGACTATTTTTGGACTTGAGATTGCAGGTTTCAGTTGTTGGTGTTGCAGAAATATATTGTTCATCGCGTTCGCGTGGGGTGAGTCGTGAACGCGTAGAGTAAATCTGAGGGCAAGGAAATTCGGCCTATGCGTTCGCATCAGTGGTCACGGGATCGCGTAGGGGAAGTGGGTCAGCCATCGCATTTCGCGTGTGAGAGTTTCGCGATCGCGTAATATTAGTTGGTAGTGCATCGCGTTCGCAGGGCTCTAATCGCGTTCGCGTAGAGTTATTTTGAGAGATTGGATTTTTGTGTTACGCGATCGCGGGGCCTATGTCGCGATCGCGTAGAAGGAAATGCAGGAGCTGGGCAGTGAGTTTATAAACATTTCATCCGCGAGTTTTAGTCATTTTTTCCTCCATTGTTGAGTATTTTGAGAGCTTTTTGGGACAAATTGAAGAGGTATTCAAGGAGGATTTATTGGAGGTAAGTTCCTTGGCCTAAATACACGAGATTTATGATAGGTTTAACATGGAAATTGGTTGAAATTCTTCAAAAGGGGCAAAGCTAGTGCTTGAGTTTTTGATATTTCAAAATTGGGATTTGATAGGTCATTTGAGCTCGGATTTGGGAGTTCTTGGTATGTATGAACTCGTGGCGAGACGAGGAATCCGGTAATGTGAGTTTTGTAACTTTTCGAGAAGCGGGCCCGGAGCTCGGGTTTTGCTAGTTTCGAGATTTTTGCTATTTCTTGATTGTTTTTGATTGGGTATTGTTCCCTTAACATATTGTGATGTATTCCTCTGATTTTGGTTAGATATGACGCACGTGGAGGTCGGTTTGAGGGGCAAAGGCGTCGCGGGCTAGAGATTTCACCGCTTCGAGGTGAGTAATACTTGTAAATGATATTCTGAGGGTTTGAAATCCCGGATTTGCACATCATAGTATTGTATTGAGGTGACTTGCATGCCGAATATGAGCGTGGGGTAGAGCACCATTGGGGATTGTGACTTGGTCCGTCCCGGTTGTTGATTTTTGCTGCGTATTTGACTGAAACTACTTGTTATCATCATAATATTGGGCTGATTGCCATGTTTGGGCTTCGTGCCAACTATGTGAATCCTTGAGGGATTGATATCACTATTTTCGCATTACTTTGCATATTATTTGATCTCGGTCCAGGGTTTTTAATATTGTTTTGCAACTCAGCTATTTTTCTAAGATTTGAAAACTTAAACAACATTTTATTGACTTTTTGAGTTGAGAACTATGATTTTAATAGTGCCCAAGTGGCTTATGTGCATTTCTGGACTGAGCATGGATCGGACTGTGCGCCGTAGCAGTGTTATGGTGATTTCTGGATATATGGATGGCTCAGGCTGCACGCCACAATAGTGTTACATTGATATTGCGCTTGGGCTGTAGGAGCCCCTCCGGAGTCTGAACCCCCACAGTGAGCGCGGGTACCCAAATGGATCGGGTTGCGCGCCGCAGCGGTCATATGCATTGCATTGCATTGCATTGATGCATTGGTTCCTATTTGTACTACGTGTCATGACATTCAGCACTCTCATTTTGTTGGCATCCATGCTACTTCTTGCACTGTTTACCAGATACCCTGGTGTTAATTGTTAGTGGAGTGCTGTGTCCGAGGGGCTGATTGTTAGTGGAGTGCTGTGTCCGAGGGGCTGACTTATGTGCTGATTTGCACTATTTGCCTTCGCATTAATTTGCTTAACTGTTGGAAAGAATATTTTCAAAGGAAGTTTTAACTGAGCCCATTCTAAAGGATTTTCTCCGTTTTACTATTTTCTCAAAGATTTGCACTGCCCTATATAGCATGATGGAGTTCTTTACGTGTTTTCTTACCGCTCAGTTATTATTTTCTTTTATTGCTCACTGAGTTGGAGTACTCACTTTACTCCCTACAGCTCGCGTGCAGTTGCAGGTATTGTTCACCTAGTGGCGGGTTATTAGCTGATTGAAGGTATTATTATAGTAGCTGAGCAAGGTGACCGCCCGTGTTCGCGGCACCGAGTTTCTTCCTCCTGATTTCCAGATTTTATTCTATGCATTACAGACTTTGTAGTTGTATTAAAAATCCTTCTAGATGCTCGTGACTTGTGACACCTCGGTCGGGTTGTGTTGGGTTGTAAATACTTAGTATTATTGACATTAAGTTGTATTTATCTAAACATTTATGTTTAATAATTTTGAAAGAGGCGTTGTTGTTCTGTTAGCTGGCCTTATCTTCACGAGAGGCGCCATCACAATCGGGTTGGGAATCGGGTCGTGACAACGGCAATCTCGTGAGGGCACTCCTGACGGGTCTCACACAGAAGAACATGGTCAATTTGCGAATGTAGAAGCTGTGAATGATGCCTTACAAAAACCTATCACTACTCAGGTTAACAAAGCTTTACCAGATTTTGTTAGTCAATTACCTGCTGCTTCACCCATGCCTACTCCAAACAACAATACTTTGGAGAATCCTCGTTCTGGACTGGTTAACTCAGGCAGCGGTGGAACCCCCAGTGAAACACAGGAGGGAGACCCAAGTAATTCAGTTAATTCTGATTTACAAAATCTAGTACTAACATTACAGAAACAGATTAAGGAGCAAAATGAACGCATAGAACAAATTCCCGGAGTACCACCCGTGATCAAGGGAGTAGATATAGATAAATATTCTCAACATCCATGGAAGACAAGTGCCGCTCCCCTCCCAATTCCAAAGAAGTTCAAGATGCCTGATATTCTAAAGTATAATGGTACAACAGACCCACAAGATCACGTTACTGCATTTACAACTGGTGTCAAAGGCAATGATTTGACTAAGCAGGAGATTGAATTAGTCTTGGTCAAAAAATTCGGTGAAACCCTCACTAAAGGGGCCTTAACATGGTATTCTCTTTTACCTGAAAATTCTATAAATTCGATTGCTGAGCTTGCAAATTTATTTATTAAAGCACACTCGGGAGCTCAAAAAGTTAAAAAGAGAATGGAACACATCTTCAAAATCAAACAAGAAGATTCAGAGTTGCTTACAGAGTTCGTAGATAGATTTCAACGGGAAAGAATGACGCTGCCACGAGTACCTGACAATTGGGCGGCCATAGCCTTCGCCAACAATTTGAATGAGAAGAGTTCAGAAGCCACGAGGCGACTCAAGGAATGCCTTTGAGAATTCCCAGCAACAACGTGGAATGATGTCTACAACAGATACAGTACAAAGATAAGGATTGAAGAAGATATCATTTTACGACATAAAACAGAAGAAAAAGTAAGTTCAAGGCGTGTAGAAAATGAAAAAAGATCTGGTATAAATAGGTACGAGCCTTACATGGGACCTGCGGGAAAGGACTCATGGTCAAGGCAAGATAATCAAAGGTACGATCACAAATCTAGAAACAGGGAATCAGACTCCTCATCAAGGTTCGGAAATGATCGGAACTCACGTGGACCACGAGATAATGATGGAAGCTTAAAAGCAAAGTTTGGTGGTTACAATTTTAACTTAAGCATCTCTGAGCTCGTAGCTGTTTTAAGAAGCATGGGAGATAAGGTACGATGGCCAAAGGAGATGAGATCAAATCCAAACAGACGAAACCCTGATCATTGGTGCGAATTTCACAACGGCCACGGGCATAAAACCGCAGATTGTAGATTTTTGCAGGGCGAGGTTGATCATTCGTTAAAGCAAGGGTATCTCACTGAGCTATTTAGTAAAAAAGGTAAACAAGCATATATGAAGAACAGACAGGAGCCTCCGTAACCGCCCTCGCCCAAAAGAACCGTCAATGCTATACGTGGGGGTGAAGATATCAATGGCGTTTCATATACCCCAGCTAATAAAACTTCCAAGATATCAATCAATCATGGGAAGCGGTTGCGACATGTACTGGAAGAAGATAATATTACATTCAACGATGCAGATGCTGAGGGTCTCTTAACTCCACATAACGATGCACTGGTAATATCTTTACTTGTACATGACACTAACGTGAAACGAGTTTTGATTGATCCAGGCAAATCTGTGAATATTATTTTGATACGGGTATTGTGCGAGATGCAAGTGGAGGATAAATTAATTCCAAAAGTGCATACTTTTGTCGGGATTTGACAACTCTAGTGTTGGAACGAAAGGAGAAGCAATCCTTACTACATTCGCAGAAGGCGTTGTCAAAGATACCAAATTTCAAGTCGTAGATATGGAAATGGCTTATAACATGATTCTTGGGAGGCCATGGATCCATGACATGGATGTTGTACCATCAACCTTACATCAGGTTATTAAATTTCCATTACCATGGGGGATATGTCAAATTAAAGGCGACCAACAAACATCTAGGAGCATCAATTCCATTGCAGATTCAACTATTCAGGGTGGAGACAAATAGCAATTACAAAACTCAGCTTAGGATAACATGGTGCCAACCTCAACTGAGCAAGGAAAAATAGATATGGATTCAAGACCTGATACCATTCAAGAACTAGAGGAGAACAAGAACATCAAAACAAACATAGAAGAGTTAGAGGCTGTGGTTTTATTTATACACTGGCCTGAGAGGAAAGTGTATATAGGTGAATTTTTAAAAGCTAACGCAGATTATTTTACTTGGTCCCATTATGACATGACAGGGATACCACCGGAGGTCATAACTTATAAACTAAACGAAGATCCATCATACCCTCCATTCAAGCAAAAGAAAAGAAAGCAAGGAACTTTCAATAATAAGGTGATTCAAGAAGAAGTTCAAAAATTGCTGAAAATTGGTTCAATTCGTGAGGTAAAATATCCTGACTGGTTAGCTAAGAAGAACGGTAAGTGGCGAGTCTGTGTAGATTACACAGACCTTAATAAAGCATGTCCAACAGATTCTTTCCCTTTACCGCACATAGATCAATTAATTGATGCTACTGCAGGGCATGAGCTATTAAGTTTTTTAGATGCATATTCAGGCTATAATCAAATCAAGATGGATCCACGAGATGAGGAAAAAACTTCTTTCATAATAGACAGAGGGGCTTACTGTTATAAGGTAATGCCCTTTGGTCTTAAGAATGCATGTGCAACGTATCAGAGGTTAGTTACCCAAATGTTTCAAGAACATTTAGGTAAGACCATGGAGGTATATATAGATTATATTCTAGTTAATACTCAACATTCAAAAGATCATATATCACACCTGTCTGACACGTTTAAAATTTTACGTAAATATAATATGAATTTGAATCCAGAAAAATGTGCATTTGGTGTGGCATTATGTAAGTTTTTAGGTTTTCTTGTTTCTAACCGTGGTATTGAAGTAAATCCTGCAAAGATCAAGGCCATTGAAGAAATCCCTGATATATTTTCAAACAAGAAAGAAGTACAAAGACTGACGGGAAGAATCGCAGCTTTGGGAAGATTCATTTCTAAATCATCGAAAAAATGTTTTAAATTTTTCTCGGCCCTTAAAAAGTAGGATCATTTTGAGTTGGATGAGGAGTGTCAATAGGCACTTAGAGATTTGAAGACTTACTTATCAAATCCACCTTTGCTAGCAAAACCAAAGGCTGGGGAGAGACTCTTCATCTATCTTGCTGTTTCAGAAGTTGCGGTAAGCGCAATTTCGAGAAGAACAAGGTAAACAATCTCCTATCTACTATGTTAGTAAATCTTTATTAGATGCAGAGACACGGTATCCACAACTGGAAAAACTAGCACTTGCTTTAATCATGGCATCTAGAAAGTTAAGACCATATTTTCAATGTCATCTTATTGTTGTGGTAACTGCATACCCTTTACGTAGTATATTGCATAAGCATGAATTGTCAGGAAGGTTAGCTAAATGGGCCATAGAACTAAGTGAATATGAAATCACGTACCTACCTAGAACAGCAATAAAGTCCCAGATATTAGCTGATTTCATGGCTGACTTTAGCCAGGGAATGCAGTTAGAAGCAGAAAAAGAAGTACAGATACTTAATGGGGCTAATCCAGGAATTTGGACCTTATTCGCTGATGGATCATCTAATGTAAAAGGTGCAGGATTAGGAATTGTGTTAGTACCAACTACGGCTGAAACTATTAGGCAAGCTATTAAGTGTCATTCCATGACTAATAATGAAGCGGAGTATGAAGCTGTGATTGCAGGTCTAGAGTTGACACGAGAACTTGGTATAAATCAAGTAGTGATCAAAAGTGATTCACAACTCGTGGTTAATCAAATGCTGGAGACTTACACGACTAGGGAAGCAAGGATGCAACAGTACTTGGAAAAGGTACGGGAATTGATAAGGCAATTCCAAACTTGGAAAGTCATACAAATATCGAGGGATGAAAATGGTGAAGCATATGCCTTAGCCAATCTTGTATCCGCAGCTGATGTGGAAAATGATGCAAACACCTCAGTTATACATTTATTTCATCCAGTTCTCGAACCTGATAAGGATGAGGTAAATTTTAATAATTTAACTTGGGATTGGAGGAACGAAATTGTTTTTTTTTTTAGAGCATGGTACTATTGGCCTAAAATGGAAGAAGAAGCGGCAAGTTTTGTGGCTAAATGCGACAAATGCAAGAAGTATGGTAACAATATGCACAGGCAAGCAGAATTATTACATCCAGTCATTGCACCGTGGCCGTTTATGAAATGGAGGATGGATATAATAGGACCATTACCTCAAGCAAAAGGACATGTAAAATTTCTTCTCGTACTTACTGATTATTTCACTAAATGGGTTGAGGCAGGAGCATTTAAACAGATGCAAGAAAAGGAAGTTAAAGATTTTATTTGGCGAAATATCATCTGCCAATTTGGTGTACCAAAGGAAATCGTATGTGAAAATGGCCCTCAATTTATCGGGGCTCAAGTCACAGAGTTTCTTGAGAGTTGGCAAATCAAAAGGATTATATCTACACCCTATCATCCAGTGGGTAATGGACAAGCAGAATCAACGAACAAAGTTATAATCAACAATTTAAAGAAACGATTAGAGGAGTCAAAGGGTAATTGGCCTGAAGTGTTACCCGGAGTTTTATGGGCATATCGCACAACAACAAAAATGAGCATAGGTGAAACACCCTTCTCTTTGGTTTATGGAGCTGAAGCACTAATCCCGGTTGAAATAGGAGAACCAAGTACAAGATTCTCACAAGCAGCACAAGAGTCTAATGATGAAGAGACGGGTCAATTTGGACTTATTGGAAGGCAGGAGAGAAGCTGCGTTAATAAGAATGGCAGCACAAAAACAAGTGATCGAAAAATATTACAACATGAAAGCTCGCCTGAGATACTTTAAAATTGGGGACTTCGTGCTTAAAATGGTTTTTCAATCGGCAAAGAAAGCCAACGCAGGTAAACTAAGCCCAACCTGGGAAGGACCCTACAAAGTTCGTGATATTACAGGAAAAAGAGCATATGAATTGGAAACAATGGACGGGAAGGTGCTTCCTTCACATTGGAATGCTATTCATTTGAAGAAATACTACTTCTAATGAAAAACCCACGGTCAGGTATCACCATGTTAAATTTTATTTTTCGAATGGTTATAATTTTACTAACGATTTTAGATGATAGGCAAAATGCTTACCCGTACTAAATGATGAGTCACGACCTGTAAGGCAAAATGAAATAAACTAAAATTCATGGCCCAGGGTTACAATTATTCTGATATAAATATAAACGGGCTAAGCAGTCTTCATCTATAATCGCACCTCCGAGTCCCGTATGTATTTCCTTTTCAGGAAAAGGACCAAGTGAAAGATACTATCAAGTGCTCGAGGCTTCATACTTCAACACTCAAACACTTGGGGGACTACATAGTATACATAGTCACGTGTATAAAAAGGCAAAGAAGATTGAGGAAAAATCAATCAAGCCTAGAAGAATCAAGTGCGGGGTGAAAGTCACGAAGTCATGGCATCCTTCATAGTATTCTTTCCCACGAGAACAATGGAGTCACCTCTCAAACCCTTCCTAATATTTTGAAGCTAAAGGGACCCAGTGTACCTCAAAACAATTAGGGTAAAGACCATGTACTAAAACAGGTTATAAGGAAAAACCTTATATCTGTTGTTCTTTTTTTGTATAAATCTGTTACAAGGAAAACAGTTATGAGAAAGTTATAGATGTAATTCAAATACATGTAAAGTATTAATCAAAACTTGTCAAGGTTCAGAAATAAAACTTGTCAAAGTTATTGCAAAAAACATGTGTGTTCCTATTTCTTTTATTGTATGATAACACCATTATGAAGTTGAGACGTCTTCTTCATTAAGTGTCAAAATATAAAAGGGCCCTCTTTTATAAAACTCATGTTATTTAGTCATGAGGTTAACAGAAGCATTTTTCAAAGAATAAAAATGCAGACTATTCTTTAAGTCCTTGAAAATAAAAAGGCAAGAATAGAACAAACGGAAGTTTAATGATAATAAAAACTTCTCAATATTCAAAAACTAGAGACTAAGTATAAACTCAGTCATCGAATTGTTTAATGCCCCATAACAAGACTTGGGGACTTGTACTTCTAAAATCAACCCTCAAGTGATAGCCAAGAGTTTGATTACAAAAACTCTCAAAAAAATCCAAGAACTCTAAAAATTGTTTTCAAAACAGGTACCTGCAAAAAGAGAATTTAAAACAAATGTAAATGTTTTTTTTCGTTAAGAGGAAAGGACTGAAGTAGGATTATCAGCGGACTCAACTGGAACAGCATCATTAACAGAAGTGGGTTGATCTTCAACTTGACTTGTAATAAGGGGCACGATTGAGCTTGAAGAATGTGCATCACCCAAGGTAACTTCAGTATTCATGGGGACTTCAACTGCAGAAGTTTCAGCTAAGGGAGCCTCACTCACTAGAACTTCACCCACGGGAGTATCAACTCCGGAAACATCGCCCACGGGAGCATTAGCTACGGGAACTTCAACTTCGAAAACTTCATTCGCGGGTGAAGGGAAGTCCAATGGTTGATGGGCCTTTTCAATGGTCTCCATCACCTTAGCTAACTCTGACTCCAGGTTAAAATTTTCTCGACTAGCTTCATTAAGACATCACGACGAGAGTTCAGAAAAGCCCAACTTACATCAACCGCAGCCTTATCTTCAAGAATTTCATAATCTCTTTCCCAAGTAGCAATATCATTCTTGAGACCTTCCTTTTCATCCAGGGCTGAGTTGCAAGAAGCTTGGAGAGAGACATGAGATTTTTTCAAAGCCTGCACCTTGCCTTCAGAATCTCACAAATCTTCTCGTGCCTGAGTCAAACTCTACATCAGATCCCCAGCATAAACTTCTTTTTGATTCAATAGAGCTTTCAATTCATTAATTTCCTCATTCTCTTAAGTCAATTGCTTTAAGAAAGAAGCCTCAAGACGCTTTTTTTAATCTCTCTACTTGACTTGAAGAAGCCCTAATGACTACAAGCTCTGAGGATAAGGCTCTCACATGTTGTTCCAGATTATTCTTGTTCTCTTGTAGATCTTCAATAGTGATTTGTGCACTATCAAATGAACCTTTCCAAGTAGGTGCCTCCAACTGAGATTCACGAGTAGCCCTCTCTAAATCAAGAATAGCCATTCCAGAGTCGCGTGTCGCCTTCTCTCATAAAGAAACTCTGCTCATCAGCTCCGTACCAATAAGGTTGGCCTAAAAATGATAAGGTAGGAAAGTTAGAATTTGAAAAGGAAAAAATTCTAACAAAGTAAGGAAAGAGATATACCTTCAATATGGAATGAACTATGTCGTTCATCAGAGTCAAACAACTATGGCTTTCATTTTTTCCTTTTCAATTGGGCCTACTAAAGGCTCAAGCCAAACATATGCCTGACCAGATTTCCTTAAGAGGCTGTTGTTGGCAGGAACTTCGATAGTCACGCTCCTCATAGCTATACTTCTACTTGAGGAACCCACTTCTGTATTGTGGGCAGTAGAAGAAGGAGTGGTAGAAGAAGTAAAAACAACAGAGGGAGGTACGGAGGCAGATGGAGCAGGTACTGAAGCAGATGGAGCAGGTAAGAAAGGAACCAAAGACACGATATAAGAAGGAAGGGAAAGAATTGAAGATACAGGAGTTGAAGAGGAAGACAAGGGAGGTTCATCCAAAATAGGACCTAACTCACCACTCTCAAAACCGCTAACTAAAAGCTGGTTAATCGATTCATGGGTGTCATGAGCGATGGCAAAGTCATCATCAGAGACAAGATTAACAGGCACGGCAGGAGAAAGATGAGGGGAAGTTTCAATTTCGTCAGAAACGATACGTCTCCTAACTCTTGGCCTTGTCATAAATAAGCCACCTTCATCTTATTCATTAGAGCTATCATCATCTACAACTTTTCTTTTCAGAAGAATATCTTGAACACTTTCCAAGGAAAGTTGGGTTCCTAAATGAGAGGCTGCAACTTTATCAGCAGTAACGCCTCTCTAGCAAATCCTGACAAAAACAAAAGGATGAAAGTTAAAACAATGAACTTTTGCATACGAGAAAGATAGAAACTCTTACCGTGAGTCTTCACTCTCAAACCGTAAATACTGGAGATGTATTTCAAAGACCTAGCCTCCATGGGTGCAGCCTTCAACAATTTATCTACCCAACCACGAAAATTGGGAATGCTCTCCACAACTCCCGTGGTTGCTAAAGAAAAAAGAAGAGAAGAAGAAACAGAGTTAAAGAAATTGATAAACTCAGAAGAAAGAAGTAAGGAAAAGGGTAAGAAACGTACGTGCAAAATTCCACTTCTCAGGTAAGGGAACATTTCCTTCACCCACCAAACCAACTGTGCGGGCAGCAACAAATTGGGCATACCAGCCACGATCTTTATTATCTTCTGGACTCACCAACACTCTCTTACTCCTAGCCACTAAGGTGAAAATGCCATTACGAAATAACCTAGGGGAGTAGAGGTGAATCAGGTGAGAGAAGGTAAAGTTAACATCTGCTAAGTTAGTCGGGGGTCTTAAACAAGCCATAACCCTCCATACCAATGGGCCAATCTGTGCTAGACAAACCTTGAAAAAACGACAAAAATCAAGAATCACAGGGTCGATAGCTGGTTTAAACCCAAGAGTAAAAGGGTATGTATAAACGAAAGAAAGTTCAGTCATAATCCCCACGCCCATTCACTTCAAACCCCCCTGAAACCACTCAAATCCTATACTCAAAAGGGCAGAACCCTAGCGCCACCCAATTTTTCCGATGGCGGCACCATCACCAATCGACCTTAAACTAACACCCCTGAATCCCTCTGTCCTCCTCATTCCAAAACTCCAGTCCATCTCCTTCGAATCCTTGTTGAATCGCTCTAATATTAAATCTAGGGTTCGAACTTTCAAAGCCAAGGCCAAATCTACTCATACAAGGTCCTTTCCTAGTATCCGCGAATGTCAGGGCACATCATTTGCCCATGTCTTAATAGAGATGTTCAAGTCAAGATGGTGAGTTTTCTTTCCTTTATTTTATTTCTTCTTCTGTTTGTTTTTGTTTCTTTTCAACCTTTTTCTTCTTTTCTCTTTCTATTCGAATAAGTCAAGCTTCTTCCCGTCTCTTTTGTTTTTTTTAGTCTGATTTTCCAATCTAGATGTGTTCGAATTGTTACCTGTTGTTTGTTTTTATTAAAAACTGTTATTCAATAGACTTGTAGTCAAGGCATGAATACTGTGTTAGTTTCCTTATCATGTTTTTTATTAATAAACTTGGGATTTTGACCTAATTAGACTACGAGAATGGGTAAGCTTAGTGAGTTTTGATCTTGTTTTGGACTTTTCTTTTTTACTCCTATTTCCTTTGGCCTGGACAGCCCTGTTTAGAGCCTTAGAGTTTGATGATTGAAAGTCTGAAATTGTTGAGTTGGGCTGAACTATTCAGGCCCTTAAATGAAAACAAGGTATGGGCCATAAGTTGACCCATCGGAGATTTTTTTCCAAGGGCCATAACATGGTAAAATGGGATAATTCTCTTATTAAGTGAAGGATAGTTTAGGAAAAGGTTAGAAAATCTTTTAGTAATGACCTGAGAAAGCCCCAAAAGCTTCTAATAAGGGGTCTAATAGTAAATAATGGGTCTGACTTGAGCAACAAGCTAACAAATAAAGGACTAAACAGTTAAAAATTTGAAAATAAAAGGAGGGACTAAAGGTGTAAATAGCAATCTGAAGGCACCCCTAGGATTTGCCTATAAAAAGGCATGCCTATTGCCTTGTTTCACAAGGGGGAAAATCTGAAAACATCCCCAAAAATTTCTAGAAGTTTTGAGATCTGAAAAATTCAAAATTCTCATTCCAAAGCTTAGAGAAAAATCAGAAAACTTCAAAAAAAAATCAAATCAGAATACTGAAAACTCTCGAAAATTTCAGGCGACCAAAACTCTAGGAATTACTATTCCATTGAAATTCCTAGAGTAATCTTAGGTTTTTCAGTTTTGAATTAACATTCCAGTTGATTTGAAGTTGAAAATGGCCTGAGTCTTCTTCATGTTTTAGTAGCTGAAATTCAGAAGTTCCTAGGGTGGTTTTTTCAAGCTGTTTTCTGGTTCATTCAAGCTATTTTTCTGATTCTACTTGTGTTTGTTGCCTGAAATCACTCCTTGGATAATTTGATATCATTTCCTGGGTGTGGATTTCGCTTAAAATTGTTGTTGTTGGTTGCTTCCCGCTACTGCTCCCATCTGCTACCTCCTAACTTGAATTTTCATTTGTTTTGGCCATATTCAGGTACATTTCTAACTTCAAATGTTGTATGAAGACTGGATCTATATGAATGAATGCAGTTGAAGAAAAATTTGGAATAATTCCTTGGTCTTCGAATGAATATGTGTTGATTTATGTACTTAGGCATTTAGTTCAATAGTGTTGTTTAGACTATCATCTATTTTTGTATTAACTAGGACTGTGTGGACTGTTTTTTTTTATTGAACTGCTGGACTTTTACAAATACTTAAACATCCTGTTAACAATGCTAGGTTTTATATGTTTGATTGTGATTCTGCTGTCATGAAATGTAAGTTTAGAATATGATACTATTTTGATATCACCAAAGTTGAGGCATCTCCAGTATTTGAAAAGGAATAGCCTATGCAAAAACTGTTTATTACGTTATTCATCAAAAATCAGAAATAGGTATTATTAGTTAATGCTAGCCTATGATTAGTTTGTTTTAGGTGTAATAATCGAAATTAAAGAGCTGTGAGATTTCCAGATCTAGGATACTAATTCAGTAGACTATGAACAAATTGAAATATATACGAGTTTGGATTCTAGACAATTAAGAGTTTGTCAAGTCCAATTGTATTTCAAATTAAACTCTGTTGCGTTCATTATCGGATCTGCTAGAACAGGTCTTTGGGCTTATTATCAGATCTGGTAACAGGCCCAGTCAAGACCTTGAGGTCTCAATTCAAAGGCCCTTATGTTTAAACAATAACTGGGCTTAATGTCATAATCAGAAGCCCAAAGCTGGGCAAGTTCTAATAAAGCAGCTGTATTTTCCTTCTTCCTGGGCTAATTTCGAAGCCCAAAAATGTTGAACGCTTGAATTCGTATTAAGGTTCTGGGATTAATTTTGTAACATAGGTTTTGGGCCTTCCAAGTTAAGTAGCACACTTGAATTAAGAGTTTTCCTCTTGTTCAAGGGTGGACTTGAATTTGAGATCCAAATTCCTTGATTGCTTTTTTAGTAATAGTAATTAATAATGCTAATTAATTAAGACTCTTTTAGAAACAATCATTAATAGAAAATAGCAATTCATTATAGGATGCCTTTAAAATAATTTGAGGTGCGTCGCGCCAAATAAAATTCATAAATCGTGTGGCCCTCTTTAAATTACTTCGTTAAAACTATTTTAGAACCTAGGACGTGCCATTTGGCGAATTTTCATGGCCTCCCGCAAAGTTAACAACGCGTTAGTCACTTTAGGCGTGCTTTTTAATAATTTTACCTTCTTAAATTCGGGTGTGCATTTCATGCGACTCAAATTTAAATCCCAAAATGTTGAATAAAGTGTGTCGAGGATCCGGGTGCATTTCATGTGACGTGATTCGAAAATATATTTTTATACGACGTTCAATTTCCTAAAATTCATTAAAAGTGGTAAATAATTTTAAAATTGCACTATAGGATGACATGTATAAAATCAGATTTTAGCCAATTATAATAGTTTAAGCGACAAGGCTAGAACCACGGGATCCGGGGGTGCCTAACACCTTCTCTCGGGTCAATAGAATTTCTGGTTCGCGGACTCCATTTGGGAGGTCGAAATTTTTCTCGATTTGGGATTCAAGATAAACCGGTGACTTGGGACACCAAAAGACAAACCTATCCCATGTGGTGACTCTAAATAAATAAATAATCCCATTTTGAATAATGTCACTTTAAATGAAAAAACTCCCTTATACACTATCCTCCTGGGTAGGTGTATAAAAAAGGAGGTGTGACACCTTCAAATTTTTATCTTTAGCCAAATGACTTAAAAGTGACCTACGGACCTCCGAATTCACTTCTGATCGTGCTCCCAACTCCAGAATCACCATACAGAGCTACTCCTAGACTCGGAATGCCAAACGGACATCGATAACACTGAAATGCACTTCAACCCAAACTTATGAAATTTCTTCCAAAATTCTAACTTCCACAATAGGCGCCAAAACGCTCCCGGGTCATCCAAAACTCGATCCGGATATACACCCAAGTCCGAAATCATTATACGAACCTACTGGAACCTTCATATCCCGATTCCAAGGTCGTTTACTCAAAAATCCAATCTTAGTCAATTCTTTCAACTTAAAGCTTCCGAAAGGAGAATTCTCTTTCCAAATCAACTCCGAACCTCCCAAAATTCAATTCCGACCATGCGTACAAGTTATAATACCTGAAGTAGAGCTTCTCATGGCCTCAAACTGCTGAACGACACGCTAGAGCTCAAAACGACCGGTTGGGTCATTACATATTTTTTATTATGCCAAAGATGATGCAAAATTATTGAAGAAATTCATTATGTGGTTAGGCAAGGAGAAAAGGAAAGGTCGCAAAAAATAGTGAGTCCCTAAATGTATTTCATTATTTGTTAATTGCTTAAATTCGTATCCTTAACTTGTAATTTTAAATTTTAGGATTAAGTGTATTGATATTGAAATTGCTAAAGTTAAGTGTCCTTAACTTCTGTGATTGTAAGTCTAAGCTTAAAACCAAGTGTCCTTAACTTTTGAATTTGATAATCAAAGTTAAGGAGCAAGTGTCATTAACTTTTAAACTTGGAAATAAAGTTTAGGACCAAGTGTTCTAAACTTTTGAACTTGTAAGTCAAAGTTCAGGACCATGTGTCCTTAACTTTTGAACTTTGAACTCAAAGTTAAGGACTGTCTGTCCTTAACTTTTGAACCTATAATTCAAACTTAAAGACTGTCTGTCCTTAACTTTTGAACCTCCAAGTCAAACTTGAGGACTCCTGTCCTTAACTTTTGAACTTGGAACTATAAGTTAAGGATAGACAGTCATTAACTTTTATACTTGTTAGTCTAAGTTAAGGACAAATTGTCCTGAACTTTTGAACATGTAAGTCTAAGTTCAGGACCATGTGTCCTTAACTTTTGAACTTGAAACTCAAACTTCAGGACCAAGTGTCCTTAGCTTTTGAACCTGTAGTTCAAACTTAAGGACTGTCTGTTCTTAACTTTTCAACTTGAAAGGCTAAGTTCAGTACTAACTTCTAACTTTGATATGTTTAAAATTTTCAGGGTTCAAACTAATATATACGCTGATGACAATGGTGTGAGAAAGAATCCATACAAATTGTATCATCAAAAATCAGCAGCAAATGTTCTTCCTTGAGCTTTCAGATAGTAGCTTTGTACTTGATGATAAGGTTTGATAATTCGCAAGGCATTTATTTTCTTTATTCATAATTTATCATTTTTTAATTATTTTATGACTGGTGGATTTGTTTTATTTTTTCCCTTTTTATGAAGTATATTGACATTGCCCTATATTATCTGAGAAAGAAGGAATGCTACCACCCTCGCGACCATCCTTTTCGTTTCACAACTACAAATATTCTTTTTGATAACTATTTGGTGCTTGTGTATAATGATTTCAGTGAAGATACTACTGACGAGTTTTGGTGTGGTGATAATCAGTTATTTCTAACACCATATGTGTGGGGGACAATTGTAGATGTGGAATTTCTTGGACAAAGGTTGACAAAATCTTTTTTCCATGTCGGCTTCCTTCAGAAGATGATAATGATGTGACACACTTTCTTTTGAGGGTATTGGACTTGAATCAGAAAAAGATTGATGTGTACGATTTCATATATAGTGATCCATATGAGGTAGGAATAAATTACATGAAAATGTATGCAAACATGATCCCCCACATCACAAGTCTTTTGAAAATGCCTTCAACAAATTTGATATTCAGTGGCAAAGATCACCACACCAAACTGGATCGTACGTGTTGTTATTTTTTATATTATTTATATATACTTTAGATTTATTGTTTAATTTTTTTTTTGGCAATCCACTAGGCAAGCGCCTAGGGCTAGTGTCACGACCCCAGTTCACCCTCCATGAACATGTCGTGATGGAACCTAGTCCCTATGACTAGGTTAGCCTAACAANTATGACTAGGTAAGCCTAACAATGCGGAAGATAAACCAATTTGCGGAAGAAAGTAATTAAACTGAACTAGTGAAATAAATCAGTGTTTAAGGTGCCTCCTGGCACATACAGCAACAAGTTTCGAAGCTAACAAATATTCCCAAAACCCGGAATCTCACAAATCACAAGCTAAGGGATACATAAAAGGCTCTGACTCAAGAATGTCTATACAAAGGAGAAATACTGAAAGAACTATACTTATTACAGAAAGCTGGAAAGGGACTCCTCGGTCTGCGGACGTAGCATATATACCTTGAAGTCTCTACCGATACGCCTCCTCCCAAGACTGACAGAACTGAATGGGAGTACCAGTTCCTGCACAACAAAAGTGTGTAGAAGAGAAGCATGAGCATACCACAGCGGTGCCCAGTAAGTACCAAGACTAACCTCGGTGGAGTAGTGACGAGGAACAGTCAAGGCACCTACCGGTGAAATAAACAGTATAATCATGGTAGATAAGGAAACGATATATAAATATGTAAAGTCTGCATGAATAGTCAAAAATGCTACAGATAACAATAAAGGGAAGGGCAACAGTAACCACGAGAATATAATAAATGATGATACAAAATGACGGCAGAGTCACAATCCAAATCCTAAGATCAAGACACAGTAAGGGCCGCTAGTCAACAACTCATATCCCCCAATGATGTGCACATAAGGTCTTATTCAACTCTTACTACAATTTCACCAAGTCTCGGACGAATCGTAACTCACGAAAGCCCAGCATCTGAAATCCAACACCTAGCATCTTGTGCCCCATCAATCTCACGATCATGCTGACAACTAACTGGATAACTAGGGCCACTTTCACATATATAATGGATAACGATGGCGTATCTCCACCCTTAGCAAAATAGGAAGGTATTCACCTCTAATGGGGAGAGTCCAACTCCGTGTATGCTTGTGCAAGTGTGTTTAACAAGAACTCCACCAACTAGTAAGTATAAGATATGGACAACAAGCACCCGAAATGTTTGCACACGGATAGAATCAAAAAAAACATCAGCTCAGAACAAAGTGAGTTTAACAGGGGATCTCCCAGGATATCGTCCTGTAGTCCCAAACATAAATATGTGAGCTAGGGATCTCTTGGTATCCCGAGGATCTCTTGGTATCCTCAATATATGTACTAGGGATCTCTTGGTATCTTGAGGATCTCTTGGTATCCTCAATATATTGCTGGGGATCTCTTGGTATCCTCAATATAAGTGTCGGGGATCTCTTGGTATCCTCAATATAAGTGTCGGGGATCTCTTGGTATCCCGAGGATCTCTTGGTATCCTCAATATAAGTGCTGGGGATCTCTTGGTATCCCGAGGATCTCTTGGTATCCTCAATATATGTACTGGGGATCTCTTGGTATCCCAAGGATCTCTTGGTATCCTCAATACATGTGCTAGGGATCTCTTGGTATCCTGCATTACAGCCCAATCAACATAAATGTACATGTGCACGGCATCACCCTTCGTGTATTATCACTCTTCCTCACCCAAATAATAGAACAACAACATCCCGGCAAGGGAGTCAACAATAGAAGACAATAACGTCCCGGCAAGGGAATCCACAATAGAAACAATAACATCCCGGCAAGGGAATCCACAATAGAACGATAACGTCCCGGCAAGGAAATCAACAATACATAAGAAGGGTCACGGAAAATCAAGAAACACGATAACCTCCACAAATAACAAGACATAATAAGTGCGTAATAGCTACACCAGTAATCACAACAGTTGGACAACTAATATATTTGAACGAAGTCACAGATGAACTTACAATAAAGGAGTATCCAAACAATAAGGAAGTTAACATGAATCAAATAATTTCAATTAAGGAAATGTCAACTAATCATAAGATATCTAACTTCTTTCCAATTAAGACCAATTAATTACATAAAATATAACATTTATGATTTCCAAATAAAGGCGAGTAGTTAAGACGGATAATATGACTATAGAAGGGTAATTGTCTTCAGTTAAACACGTAAAAGTCAATTAGGCAACAAGAATAATTCAAGAAGAGCAGATAAATTCCAAGTAAGTCTTGTAGAGGTGAAACTAATAACAGGGAACTCAATCGTATCAATAACATCTTCATACTCGGTGATTACGAGGGTCTAAGAGCCTAAAAGGGACAATTTACCACAAATAAATTCGAGCACGCACTCGTCACCTCGCGTGCACGGAATACAATCAACAGAGAAGACTCAAATCCTAAGGGGAAGTCCCCCACACAAGGTTAGGCAAGATACTTACCTCAAACCGGCTAAAATCAACTATCAACCACGTTCTTGCCACGAGTTCTCGACTCCAAATGGCCCAAATCTATTCAATTAAACCACACATTGTAATTAACATCTCAAGCAACTGATTCCATCATTTAATTCAAAGCTAAAGCGCGAAATTAGGTAAAATAACCAAAATGACCCTCAGACCAACGGCTCGAAATCAAAAAAATTTCACATTTTCAGAAACCCCGTACTCTCACGAGTCTAACCATATAAGAATCTCCAAAATCGGAGGTCAAATACCCACTCAAAACACAATAATTAAGTCTAAGAAGTTTCATCCAATTTTTCCCAATTTTGACCTTAAATTCGAATTCTAATGGTGGATTTAACTAGATATTGATAGAAAACAACCAAATGAGGTTAAGGAAACATTACGCAGTGATCTCCTCTTCAAAATCCACCCAAAATCGCCTTCTCCCGAGCTAAATTTTGATTTCTCTAACTTTTGAAAACCCCTCGGATTTTCCCCTTTTCAGAACAGTGCTTTTCGCTTCTGCGGACAAGGGACCACTTATGCGGTCCCGCACATGCGGACCACGAGCCACTTCTGCGACTCCTCACTTAAACCTCAAGTTCTGCTTCTGCGGTCACAAGAACGGCCTCTGCGGTTCTGCCTTTGCGGAAACTAGACCGCTTCTGTGGTCTCTAAAGCATATGCCCAAATCGCTTCTGTGGTGAGCCAGACCGCTTCTGCGACTCCGCTTCTGCGGTCCTTAAATCGCTGAAGCAAAATATCAGAAGAGTTGCTGCAAATTTTCTTCCAACTCCAAAAACTTGCCCGTTGGGCATCCGAAACGCACCCGAGGCCCTCGAGACTTCAACAAATCACACACACAAGTCATATAACCTAACACGGACTCGCTTGAAGTTCCAAATCATATAATACAACATCAAAACGATGAATCAAACCAAAAATCAAGTTTATGAACTTCTAAATCTTCAAATATCGAAACCCATGCCGAAACCTGTCAATTCAACTCGGAATGATGGCAAATTTTGCAGACAAGTCCAAAATGACATAACGGAGCTGTTCCAACTCTCGGAATCGCATTCCGACCCTGGTATCCCAAAAGTCAACTGTGGGTCAAACTTCTTCATTTTCCAACTTCAACTTTCGCCGAGAGGCCTCAATTTACTCTACAGACCTCCAAATCTGAATCCGGACGCGCGCCTAAGTCCAAAATCACCATACGAAGATGTTGAGATCATCCACGACCCATTTCGGGGTCGTTTACCCAAAAGTCCAATTCCGGTCAACTTTTCACCGTTCTAACTTCCAAAACAAGGTTTCTTCTCTAAATTTGACTCTAAACCATCCGAAAGTCGAATTCCACCATGCACGTAAGTCGATACTCATATCCCGAAGCTGTTCTAGACCTTATGCCGCTGAACGGAGCTTAATTTTCTCAAAATGACCGATCGGGTCGTTACATCCTCCCCCTCTTAAAACCAACGTTCGTCCTCGAACGTGTTAAGATTTACCTCAAAGTCCTCAAGTCACTGAGTGCGCACTTCCAACATACACCCGCGGGTGATCCCATGTCACCCGAATCCACTTAAGCATGACGACACCATCTCAACTGAAATACTGAAATTTACCCCTTTCTAGCAATACCATTAAGCCTTCAAGCCAGAATTCTCGCCTTCCATCCGTTTTCCCAAAAGCCCAGATTCTAAGTCCATATCCGATATCAGTCTCAACCAGCTATTTCGATACAAGCCAACACACACGGGGTACAGCCACACAATATAACACACCATACATAGGCCCACAATAACGTTTCTGATAGCAATACTTGCCTTAGACCAAATCTGTACCGGCCATAAGCCTCATCTTCACAGGAACTCTTTTCAAACCTCCACAACACTGGCGATGATACAATAACCACGAAAATCACATAACAAAACACCCGAATAACCAAATCTCAGCCAACACCAACGGGTACACACCCCACAACTAAAACTCAAGAAGTATAAAATGAAAATGAATGAATATGGGAAGGGAAAACACATAAGGGAGCTAACAAACAAATCAAACTAACACAAATTATTCTACAACGCAAATCTACTAGGACATTTAACAAGAAGGAATGAAAGCATATAAAGGACTCACAAGGATGTTATACTGATATAACTCTCACCGCAGTACACAGCCCGGTCTCAACATATCAAACCACCTGAAATCACGAGGGTCCTTCCCTCAACACTGAATCACAAATAGGGCACACATCGACCTATCTAGAGACTCTCACTAGATGAATACCGTCTACAATTTACAACACAGACCAGCTCCCACACCGGTGGAGCATAGAAATCACACCTCGTAGCCAAAAAAATGCTCAAAAGTCACATCAAGCCTACCAAAATAGATAACAGGAAAATACTACTAGCCTCGTAACTCTCGACAACGGCTAAAATTAGACGATATACATGGATATCACTCATAAAACCTCCCAACAAGATAATCACATAGACGGAGTGCAAATCATGAAGCGCTCCCATAAATGGAGCAACAAACAAGGAAATCCGCCCCGATAAACAAAAATGTGATGAGCTACAGATAGTGCCCACTATAACAAACTGAACTCGTACCTGAATGACATTAGCTGGCGCATCGGCCTCAAACCTACTATATGAACACATCAACGAGTCGGGCCTCCCCTCTTAGGCTCCCTCTACCCGCCTAAATACCTCGTTGTGACACATCGGTCTGAAGTCTAGGACAATCTCTCACCATGTGGCTAGTATCTCCACACTCAAAGCACCTATCTGCTGATGAGGTGGTGGGAACTGTGCGGTACGGGTACTCCGAGACCCCTGAACACCTGAATCACCATGCATACTCTGAAGTGCAAACTGAACTGGCTGACCCGCAAAACTTCTACCATGACGTACCCTGCCTCCAAAACAAGGATGAGTATATCTCACCGGTCTATGAGGCCTCCTAGCCTCCTCAGATATCTCTCCTGATCTCGTCCATTCTCTCTCATGATCCTGCCTTCCCTCTCTCTGGCATGCATACCCTCTATCCTCCTAGCAATGTTTATCACCTGCTGATATGGAATGTCCATCTCTAACTCACGAGCAATAATGGACCTAATGCTGGGAATAAGTCCCTCAATAAATCGGCGAACCCTCTCACGAACAGTAGAAACCAAGGCTGAGGCATGTCTAGCCAAACTGGTGTACCGGACAGCATACTCCGAGACGGCCATAGCACCCTGACGCAAATGCTCAAACTTTGCGCGCCATGCATTCCTGAGGCTCTGAGGAATAAAATCTCACAGAAACATATCTGAAAATTGGGTCCAAGTCAGTGAAGCTGCCTCGTCTGGGCTGTCTAACTCATAGGTGCGCCACCAGTAATAGGCGGCTCCTCGAAGCTGGAAAATAGTGAAAGAAACCCCGCTCGATCTGTAGATACCCATAGTAATTAGAATGTGATAACACTCATCAAGGAAATTCCAGGGCATCCTCCGATGCTAAACTACTGAACTCAGGAGGCTTATACCTCTTAAACCTCTCAAGCCTCATCTGCTTCTGTTCGGGAGCCGCTTCCATGCCCTCGGGCTGAACTGGTGCTGCAGACAGCGTAGGAATAATCTCAGGACCTGCTCAACATGCGCTCGTTGTTCAGGAGTGCAGGCGATGGGAGTCTGTGCTCCTCCCCCGGCCTGGGGTGTAGCTGCAGTAAGCGGAAGCAATCCTGCCTGAGCCAAAATGGTATACATACTCATGAACTGTGCCAAAGTCTCCTGAAGGGCTGGAGTAGTAGTAGCTGTAGGCATGTCAGATGCTCGGACTCCGATTGGATCTGCTGGTGGTACCTCGGTGACCGTTTGCGCAGGTGCTCTCGCTGCACCACACGTGCATCCTCGAACTCTAGCCCGGCCCCGACCTCTGACGGCTGCAGCAAGGCGCGCGGGTGCCTGATCACCTCGGGCAGTACGTGTCCTCACCATCGGTGAGAGAGTGGAAGGCATAGGTTTAGGATTGTGAATGCCAAAATCTCGCACGACAGGGAAATCAAAGGAAGTGGAAATTTTCCTAACGGTTACATAGCCTCTCGCAGATAAGTACAGACGTCTCCGTACCGATCCACGAGACTCTAATAAACCGGCTTGTGATATGTGACTCCTATGAACCTAGAGCTCTGATACCAACTTGTCACGACCCCAGTTCATCCTCCATGAACATGTCATGATGGCACCTAGTCCCTATGACTAGGTAAGCCTAACAATGCGGAAGATAAACCAATTTGCGAAAGAGAGTAATTAAACTGAACTAGTAAAATAAATCAGTGTTTAAGGTGCTGCCTGGCACATACAACAACAAGTCTCGAAGCTAACAAATATTCCCAAAACCCGGAATCTCACAAATCACAAGCTAAGGGATACATAAGAGGCTCTGACTCAAGAATGTCTATACAAAGGAGAAATACTGAAAGAACTATGCTTATTACAGAAAGCTGGAAAGGGACTCCTCAGTCTGCGAACGTAGCAGATATACCTTGAAGTCTCTACCGATACGCCTCCTCCCAAGACTGACAGAACTGAATGGGAGTACTTGTTCCTGCACAACAAAAGTGTGCAGAAGAGTAGCATGAGCACACCACAGCGGTGCCCAGTAAGTACCAAGACTAACCTCGGTGGAGTAGTGACGAGGAACAGTCAAGGTGCCTACTTGTGAAATAAACAGTATAATCATGGTAGATAAGGAAACGATATATAAATATGTAAAGTCTGCACGGATAGTCAAAAATGCTATAGATAACAATAAAGGGAAAGGCAACAGTAACCACGAGAATATAATAAATGATGATACAAAATGACGGCAGAGTCACAATCCAAATCCTAAGATCAAGACACAGTAAGGGCCGCTAGTCAACAACTCATATCCCCCAATGATGTGCACATAAGGTCTTATTCAACTCTTACTACAATTTCACCAAGTCTCGGACGAATCGTAACTCACGAAAGCCCAGCATATGAAATCCAACACCTGGCATCTTGTGCCCCATCAATCTCACGATCATACTGACAAATAACAGGATAACTAGGGCCACTTTCACATATATAATGGATAAAGAGGGAGTATCTCCACCCTTAGAAAAATCGAAAGGTATTCACCTCTAATGGGGAGAGTCCAACTACGCGTATGCTTGTGCAAGTGTGTTTAACAAGAACTCCACCAACTAGTAAGTATACGATATGGAACGGCAAGCACCCAAAATGTTTGCACACGGATAGAATCAACAAAAACATCATCTCAGAACAAAGTGAGTTTAACATGGGATCGCCCAGGATATCGTCCTATAGCCCCAAACATAAATATGTGAGCTAGGGATCTCTTGGTATACCGAGGATCTCTTGGTATCCTCAATATATGTACTAGGGATCTCATGGTTTCCCAAGGATCTCTTGGTATCCTCAATATATGTGTTGGGGATCTCTTGGTATCCCGAGGATCTCTTGGTATCCTCAATATAAGTGCCGGGGATCTCTTGGTATCCTCAATATAAGTGTCGGGGATGTCTTGGTATTTCGAGGATCTCTTGGTATCCTCAATATAAATACTGGGGATCTCTTGGTATCCCGAGGATCTCTTGGTATCCTCAATATATGTACTGGGGATCTCTTGATATCCTCAATACATGTGCTAGGGATCTCTTGGTATCCCTCATTACAGCCCAATCAACATAAATGTACATGTTCACGGCATCACCCTTCGTTCCTTATCACTCTTCCTCACCCAAATAATAGAACAACAATATCCCGGCAAGGGAGTCAACAATAGAAGACAATAACGTCCCGGCAAGGGAATCCACAATAGAAAGATAATGTCCCGGCAAGGAAATCAACAATACATAAGAAGGGTCAAGGAAAACCAATAAACACGATAACCTCCACAAATAACAAGACATAATAAGTGCGTAATAGCTACACCGGTAATCACAACAGTTGGACAAGTAATATATTTGCACGGAGTTACAGATGAACTTACAATCAAGGAGTATCCAAACAATAAGGAAGTTAACATGAATCAAATAATTTCAATTAAGGAAATGTCAACTAATCATAAGATATCTAACTTCTTTCCAATTAAGACCAATTAATT
>MU710978.1:7957-39744 GCA_026770625.1 Nicotiana glauca | reverse complement strand
CTGACCTTATTTGTGTATTCTTGTTCAATTGATTTCCTTAAAGAGAATGTTTTGCTATAATTTTATGAATTCTACTGTCTATTTGGTTTACTGCTTAAGATAGCATTATTTGTGCCCTTTTTGGGATTTTGTACTTTCAGTTGTTATTCACTTTTATTATCACTGAGTTGGAAGTACTAACTTTACTCCCTGCACCTTGTGTGCAGTTGCAGGTATTGTTCACCCGGTAACGGGTTATTAGCAGGACCGAAGGCCGTATTATGGTAGTTGAGCAAGGTGACCGCCAGCGTTCGCGGCACCGTATTCCATCTTTGAATTTCAGTTCTATCTTGTATATATATATATACTTTGTTGGTCCAATAGTGGTGTCCCTACTCATTAGATGCTCGTGACTTGTGACACCCCGATCGGGCTGTATTGGGTTGTATTTATATTGATTTATTCATATTCGAACTGTTATATAACTGATTAACTGCTTTAAGTGGTGTTCTGAGATGGTTTGGCTGTCCTTGTCTTCACGAGAGGCGCCATCACGACCGGGTTTGGGAATTGGGTCGTGACAAAAATCTGATTGGAAGGTATTGTTGCACTGTCCAAATTTCCAGCTGTTGTTGCTTTTTGCTGATTAGCACTTGGTAGTGTTGCTGCTATTTGCTTCTGCCCACTCGGTACAAACACATGCTACTTGACAGAACATTAGCAGAAGTGTTGTTAGGTTCATGATGCATCTTCAATATTGTATCTCGAACCTGCTGCACCTTCTTGTTTATCTTCCTTGTTGATGCCTTTGAGCTCGCTGTATTAAACTGGTTTGTCCCTGAGTTCTTTTTAATTAGCTGTTGCAGTCCTAGAGTTAGTGCTGCTTCATGTCGATCATGCACGGAAATGGCAGGAGGAGTGTTCACTTGTTGCTCATCTGCTTTATACTCAACTTGATCTGCCCAGGTTTTAATCCTTGGCAGCATTCGATCAAAAGTTTGTTCCTCTTATCGAACTATTATTTCATTGATCATCTCCCTCAAATCTTGAGTTCTGTCCTTCATCACTTCCTTATCATTACTTGTAGATAGTAGAGGTTGCCCAGAACCACCACTATGCTCACCAAACGACTCCACACTTTGGGAAGGAATTTCTTGCACAGGTGTATTCAAAGTGATCAAAAGTTGCTTGATCATGGGAAATATCATGGCAACCTGAGTGTCTTTGATGATTTTCTCCACTTGAGGACAAGAAAAATGCAGCTTGGAGGGGCTGAACATAGGTACACGAACACCCTTCACCACCTCACCCAAATTGCCCGTTGAAACATTTCATCGAACACCCATATTTTTCACCAGATTGTTATTGGGGTGATCTCGTTTACTACTGCTGGAAACTGGAACTATTTGTTGGCCTGAAAGAACATCTTTTAATGTTGTTGAATTAATTGCAACAACCTCATCTACTGCAAGTGTTCCTGTCACTTCCACAGCATTAACAACCTTTAAAAATAAACTCCCATCCTTTGAAATCTTCATCGAATCAGTAGGAGCTTGGTTTTGAAACTTCGTCGACGCTACTGCTTCCTTCACCAACTGAAGATCTTTCATCTCTTTCATAATACCAGATGCTCCAACCTATTGTGGAACCATATCAGGCTTGTTAGAGGTATCCGCTTGACCAACAGTAGCCTCCAACTTAGAACCAAAAGCAACTGGTTCTTGTCTAGCGTTTTCATGATGCTCTACAACTGCTACTGTTGCATGCTTAGCACCGGTTGCTCCATTAGTTCCAAACCCTGATGCACCAATTGCACCCTTTGTATCTCTAGGAGTTTTAGATGGTCCTCCACCCTTAGTTCTCTCAATTATTTGCACCTCAAGATCCTTCAGCCCAATACCTGCTACATCATCTTCCCCTGATGCAATAGTAGGAACAGTTCCCATAACATCAGGCCTTTTCAAGACCTCCTTTAAATTTGTTCGAACTCCTATAGAATCCACATTACCATGTAGATTTTGGCCTGCCTTGGCCACAACCAAATCTTCTTTAAACATATCCTTGACAGTAACAATTCGTTGACCTTCACCACCCTGTAAACTTAATACCTGCTGCTGCCCAACGTTTATGTTATCTTCTGAGTTTTGCACCATTAGTTGGCCAGCTCTTTTTGCATTAAGGTATTCCCTAGCATCACCTTGTAGTTTTTCAATAACTGGATCATCTACCTCGACCACACCTTGAGATGCTTCCACTGGTTTTCCTTGTAACAAACGACACACTATTTACTCATGTCCTTGATGCTTACAATTAGAGCAATATGATGGTAAATTATCATAAATAATTTCCTAGAAATCCTCAACGATCTTACCAGTTATGGAATCGGCATGTCGAAGTCGCACCTTTTCAGGAAGTTGATCCAGCAAATCCACGATCACTTTCACTCTTGTTGTACTTAGACGAGACCTTACTTGTGTTGCCTTATCAATTGCAATAGGCTTGCCCACTGCAACTGCAATAGACAGTAAAGCCTTGCGCGCAAACAGTTTCGGCGATAGTTTTGGCAGAGAAATCCAAATAGCTGCCTTCGAAGTTTCCTCGTTTGGATTGAATCCAACACTCCATGGGAAAACTCTATATTGATGCTCTCTTCCACTGTATTGAAAATAATTTACAGCTCTTGCCAAACAACACAGATAATCTTCATATTGATCACAACGAACTAAGAGTTATCGTTGGGCCAATAAACCTATCAAACAATTACCTTTGATGCCAATGGTTTTCAGCAGAATATTCCTTAAAACCTGCAAATTTAGTGCGTCACTGGACACTTTAATGGTCACTGATTGGTGTAATCCTTCCTCCTTTGCAAAATCTTCACGTTTGTCCATTGAAAACTGAATCGTATGAATTCTATGAACAAGTTCAATGGGTTTCAAATTTGTATTTGAGAGTGGGGCAGCAGATTGCTTGTAATTCAAGCTTGCTGCATATGAGATGATATTATTAGGGTTTGGAATACCTTCATTAGGATTTGAATTCGTCTCTCCCACAACCAAAGGCTGGGGAGAGATCGCAGTAGCCATGAGGTTCTTCAAAACTCCATTCACGTGAAGAAGAAAAAGAATCTAACGAAAATTCTGCGTGCTACAATAATCACGAAATAAAAATCAAGATATGTAACAATTGGCTATAGATTTGAGAATGAAACTAATTGGGGTTTGTTTGCAAAGATTATATGTTTCTTTTGACACCAAATTTGTAAAATTCCACCGCCGGACGCCGGAGTTATGACTGATTGTGGTGCATTCCTGATCAAGTATGTGGAGTTCTTGATGATTGGAAAGGATGTGGAGAAATTTCAACCTGAAGACATAAAAGACTTTAGAAAAGAACTTGCCGCAAATCTTTAGGCACATGGTGAGTGGAAAAAAAAATTCTGGTTATGATATACCACCAGAAAATATTGGCGATGACTATGAGAGTAAAAATAAAACTTGTTGTCCAAAGGAGTTATAGTTTAGTTGTAAAGAAAGTTAGTTGTGGTTGATCTTTTGTATAAAATTGCTATAAAGAATCCATATGAATTCTGAAATATTCTGTAAATTCCTCAAAAGGCACTTATATTTTGTTTGCGTAGCAAAAGTTTTTCTCACAGCTATGAAAAATTACAATTTTAGAAGTAATATCAAGGCATCATATTATTAATTTCTTTGTTTCTCTCAAGTGTTGATTTGTTAATTGATCTTGTTAGTATTAGTTCATGACTAAATGTAATTGAACTTCAAATTCAACGTTAAGGACCAAGAGTCCTTAACTTTTGAACTTTAAACTCAAAGTTAAGGACTGATTGTCCTTAACTTTTGAACGTGTAATTCAAACTTAAGGACTGCCCATCCTTAACTTTGAACCTTCAAGTCAAACTTAAGGACTCATGTCCTTAACTTTTGAACCTGAAACTAAAAGTTAAGGACAAACAGTCCTTAACCTCTGAACTTTGAACTCAAAGTTAAGGACTGTATGTCCTTAACTTTTGAATGTGTAATTCAAACTTAAGGACTACATGTCCTTAACTTTTCAGCCTGCAAGTCAAACTTAAGGACTCATGTCCTTAACTTTAGAACTTGAAACTCAAAGTTAAGGACAGACAGTCCTTAAGTTTTAAAGTTTGAACTCAAAGTTAAGTACTGCATGTCCTTAACTTTCGAACTCGTAATTCAAACTTAAGGACTCATGTCCTTAACTTTTGAACTTGAAACTCAAAGTTAAGGACAGACAGTCCTTAAGTTTTAAAGTTTGAACTAAAAGTTAAGTACTGCATGTCCTTAACTTTCGAACTCGTAATTCAAACTTAAGGACTCATGTCCTTAACTTTTGAACTTGAAACTCAAAGTTAAGGACAGACAGTCCTTAAGTTTTGAACTTTGAACTCAAATTTAAGGACTGCTTGTCCTTAACTTTTGAACCTGCAATTCAAACTTAAGACTCATGTTCTTAACTTTTGAACTTGAAACTCAAAGTTAAGGACAGACAGTCCTTAAGTTTTGACCTTTGAACTCAAAGTTAAGGACTGCCTGTCCTTAACTTTTGAACCTGTAACTCAAAGTTAAGGACTGCTTGTCCTTAACTTTTGAACTTGAAACTCAAAGTTAAGGACTGCTTGTCCTTAACTTTTGAACCTGCAAGTCAAACTTAAGGACTCCTATCCTTAACTTTTAAACTTTAAACTCAAAAGAAACAAAAAGAATGTAAGCAGAAAGAAATTTTGAAAATTCAGACATCTGTTCAAATAAGAATAATCTAAATGAATCCAATTTATAGCAAAAATTTAAAAGAGTCGATAAACATAAGTGGATATAACTACTATTCTCTATGCTTTCTTGAAAATGGATGGACTACCAGAGAATATATACAAGATGTTCTATTATGACCAATTCTTCTGCAACGACCACATTTGAATGTTATTTTTGATGACTCGGTAATTGGAATATGCATTTTCTTCTGCCTTCTACTTGGTGGCACT
Organism: Nicotiana glauca; assembly: GCA_026770625.1. Classification (NCBI taxonomy): domain Eukaryota; kingdom Viridiplantae; phylum Streptophyta; class Magnoliopsida; order Solanales; family Solanaceae; genus Nicotiana; species Nicotiana glauca. The sequence continues at coordinate 34,742 of MU710978.1, read as the reverse complement.
TTGAAATCTGGAGGTTTAACAATTTGTAACTTAACACTCTCTGGTACAATCCAAGAATCAGTATGTCCTACAGGATGTATTTGTCTTTCAAATATTTTCAGCTAAGATTCCTTTAAGTACCAATGCTAGCAAAAGTTGGACTTTTTGATGTTTCTCTTCTCGATAGCTACAATTTCATATGGTAATTCATCAAATTGAAACTAAAAACAATCACATGTTCTTTTATTTATGTCCACCAAAAAAGTTATTCCTTCTTCTTCAACTCTAGAACGCCATGAATCAACAGGGAAGACCTTCAATGTTGAAAAATTATAAGTTAGTACATTATGTTATATTATATTAAAATCATAAGCTAAACATAGAACATAATACTTACATTCAAAGAAAATGCTAAATCTATCTTTTTCTTCAATTCCTCCTCTACCCAACAAGAAACATCATAAAAAGTTCCTTCTGCTTCATTTCTTCTTTCATAAAACAAACGTTGTAGCTTCACTTGAATGAAATTCATCATTCTTAATATAGGCATCTCCCTTGCTTCTAATAGGACAGAATTCATTGACTGAACTACGTTTGTTGTGGGCATGTCATATTTTCGTCATGGACTACAAGAAGGTGCCCACCTTTCTGGTGGTTCTTCCATCAAGTAGTCATAAGTGTTCTTATCTACTTTTGCTATATCTGACATGTATAGATTAAATTCTTTGCGCATGTATACTCTTGCAGCACTTTGGAAAAGTTTTATGACCTTACTTTTCACCTTCCTTCGCTTTAGGTTCTGCTCCAAATAATAGATGCAAATCCCATGACAGCTTTCAGGATATACCTTTGCAATGCCATATGCAATAGCTTGATGCCTGTCTGATAAAAAAATAAATTTTAACGGCTCCCAATTGCATTACGAAGCTGACTAAAGCACCACTCATAGGAATTATTATTTTCAGATTCTGCTATTCCAAAGGCTAGTGGGAAAATTTGGTTATTTGCATCCTTTGAAATTGAAATCATTAAAACACCACGAAGTTTTGACTTCAAAAAAAGTTGCATCAACAGCAATCACTGGTCTACAATGATTCCAACCAGATATTGATGATCCATATGCATAAAACATATAAAGAAACCTGAAAATACAGTATAAAACAAGGCTAATAAAAGTTAAGGACGGGTAGTCCTGAACTTCAAATTACAAGGTCAAAAGTTAAGGATAATCACTCCTTAACTTAGAGTTACAAGTTATACCAGTCATTAACTTTGAGTTCAAAGTTTAAAAGTTAAGGACAGACATTCCTTAACTTTGAATTACAAGTTCAAAAGTTAAGGACAGCCCGTCCTGAACTTCTGATTACAAGCTCAAAAGTTAATTGGTTAAAGACAACATGTCCTAAATTTTATAAAACATACTAATAAACTTTTTTTGATTGATTACCTGTTGTTTTCGTCTATCTTTATATTAGTATATGTTCCCGGGTTTTTACTTCTCATCATATACAAGTATGAAGACAATAATTCATAATTCTCTTCAAAAGTTCCTATTATTAAAGTGGAAGCAAGTTGAATAGCATGCAACGCCTTGTGATACCCAATGTCTAGTCCATGCAATTTTTGTATCTCTGCCATGATCAAAACTGGTGTAACTTCAAACATTGGGTCTCGAAGATGGTCGATAATGTAACCACTAATCAACTTTGAATTTGCATGCCTTTGATCAGTTTTCATAGTGTTAACAAAGCAGTCATGCTTTTTCTCAATCTTTACTATCCTGAACAATGTTGAATCTTTAATTCTGAAAGCACGCACACACCACCCACACCTATCATCATTGCATTTCGACGAATATCTTGTTGAGCTTGATCTAACAACCTTGAATTCAAAATGTCCTTTAATTGCTATATTCGAAAAACAGTTAATTATACTCTTCTTTTTGTCAAATACTGATCCCACTTTTATTTTATCCAACAAAGCATTTTCTCTTAGTATCATAGTTGGGGATTCTTTTTGTTTCAAATTTGATCTTCGTCAAGTTAGTTAAGTAGAGGTTTTTTCAGCAACTTCTTTGATTACCGGTGCACTCTCTAAGACTTGAATACCCAAAGCTTGTTCGTTGTCAATCTCTATAATGCTTTGTCCTTCTACTTGAATAGAATCACATGTTTGAAGCACCCCTTCAGTTATTGGTTGAGCTTCAACCATAACTGTTGGCATTTATTTTGATTGTCATGTTGAGTTTCTCTATTGACATGTGTTAGAAGCACCTCTTCAGTTATTGGTTGAGCTTAAACCATATCTATTTCCATTATCTGTTGGCATTTGTTTTGATGTCATGTTGAGTTTCTGTGTTGACATGTTCGTTGCTTATTGATCCAAAAACTCTTTCCGAAATATCAACAATGAAACGACAACCCTTGAAGAGTGAATGAGTTTTTAGTAACTCTATACATGTGTAAAGATCTAAATCTTTGGATACAAGCATTCCCTTGCTTGTTCCAAGGTTGATATCAAACCATATCACTGTTTCAAACTTGTCTCTATCCAATTCAATAACTTCAAAGATCTGTTTAATGAAATCTTGAAACTGAATTACCTCAGGTACTAGAACAAGCTTTGTTTGATGATCAAGATACTTATAGTCTTCAGTCCATATACCATTAAAAGCAACTATAATGCATATTTTTTCCATCCTGCAAGTCAAGCGAATGGGAAACTCAGCACATATTTTATAATGCAATCCTAGTATAATTAAGAACATGTACCGTAAGTTCAAGACCAGGTTAAGAACCAAGTGTCCTTAACATTTGAACTTGGAATTCAAAGTTAAGGACTGCATGTCCTTAAATTTTGAACCTGTAATTCAAACTTAAGGACTGCATGTCCTTAACTTTTGAACCTGCAAGTCAAAGTTAAGGACTCATGTCCTTAACTATTAAAATTGAAACCCAAAGTTAAGGACTACATGTACTTAACTTTTTAACTTATAACTATAAGTTAAGGACCAACTGTCCTTAAATATTGAACATGTAAGTCAAAGTTCAGGACCAAGTGTCCTATAATTTTCAACTTGAAACTCAAACTTCAGGACCAAGCGTCCTTAACTTTTTCAAAACAATTTGCAAAACTATGACGGTATGTCCTTAATATACAGAAGAACAACAACAAAGTTAAGGACATTGTGTCCTTCACTTTTTCAATTCAATTTGCAAAATCAGGACACTATGTCCTTAATATTATGTGCTCAATTTTTATAGAATTAACCTGTAATTCAAACTTAAGGACTTCCCGTCCTTAACTTTTGAACATGCAAGTCAAACTTAAGGACTCATGTCCTTAACTTTTAAACTTGAAACCCAAATTTAAGGACCAAGTGTCATTAACTTTTGAACTTGAAACTTGAAGTTAAGGACCAAATGTCCTTAACTATTCAACATGCAAGTCAAAGTTCAGGACGAAGTGTCCTTAACTATTGAACTTGAAACTTGAAGTTAAAGACTACATGTCCTTAACTTTTTAACTTATAACTATAAGTTAAGGACAAAATGTCCTTAAATATTGAATATGTAAGTCAAAGTTCAGGACACAACTTGAAACTCAAACTTCAGGACCAAGTGTCCTTAACTTTTTCAAAATAATTTGCAAAACTATGATAGTATGTCCTTAACAATTTGCAAAGCTATGACAGTATGTCCTTAATATACAGAAGAACATCAATAAAGTTAAGGACATTGTGTCCTTAACTTTTTCAATTCAATTTGCAAAATCAGGACACTATGTCCTTAATATTATGTGCTCATTTTTTATAGAATTATCATAGGACGTGATGTCCTTAACTTTATCAATCCAGAAATTCAAAAAAAATCAAATTTCTACTTACTGTATAAAAATTAATAGAAATCTGAAAAAGTATAACTGTGTCGAAATAAAAATCAATAGAAACACATAAAAATATAACTTACTATAAATCTATGTTGATTTTTAGAGGAGAAGGTTGAATTCTATAGTTTAAAATTGGAAGAGAATCTTCTGCAATTTCGACGATCACAATGAAGTAGTTAGCGTTGCTGCTGCTGCTACTGATCTTTAATAAAAGCGTAGGTATAAGTTATAGCAGAAGGGTTTTTTCGTCCAGTCAGGTATAAGTTTATTAAACTAGTGGCTAAAGACTAAAGACATTTAAAACATTGGCTTTAAAATAAAGACAGGTGTTGTTAGTGGCTGTTTGTGCACATCGCTCGTTATTTGATCACATTTTGATACTTGCATAATATACAACATCGCAGAACATGTTATTTGGTTGTTTTTTTGTTGTTGGCATAAATAATATTTGAACAATTATACACAAAATGAATGTATATATTATTTCATACAAACTAGAAGGTGAATAAGAATATATGGCTTAGTAATTACTAGTTCCTAATGATAATCATATTGGATTGTTACAACACTCTTTTCTAGAAAGAGAAAGTCTCCCCTCCCTCTAGAATACCTACATGGACATAACCACTACACCACCAATAATCATACTGAAACCAATGGATAAAATAACTAAATGGATGTGGAAGAAGCACCAACACAATCCTACAAGAAAATATTACTTGATAATCAGGCAATAAGTCAAACAGAGTATTACGACGAGGAATCCTCCCCAATCATCAAAGATGATAAAGGAAAAGGTATTGAAGGCACAATTGCCCTCTCACATAAAGATAAAAAATGCTTATACCAGCCATGGCATTTTTTAGTAATCATAAAGATCTTTGGTACTAGAATGCCTCGCCATTATCTCTCATCTAAAGTAACTAACCTCTAAAAACCATCTGAATAATTAATCTTGATTGACCTAGGATGAGACTTTTTCATTGTCAAATTTGGTCTACAGGAAAATATGGTCAAGGAATTATATCTAGCCCTATGGTTCATTTCTGAGAATTTTCTATTTGTACGTAAATGGGAACAAAAATTTGTTCCACAAGAAGCTAAATTATCTTCCACAGTCATTTGGATTCATCTACCACAACTAAAATACTGGGAAAAGTTGGGATAAAACTTGGAAAATTATAATAAATTAGTTCATTCGCATCCTTCACACTAAGAGAAGGTTATGCACGCATTTATATCCAATTCCCACTTGAAACTCCATGTGAAATAACAGTCATCATAGGAGATCATAAACAATCAGTGATCTATGAAGGTAAATGGACTTTGTGTACAACATGCGGAAGGATTTGCCACACGTAAAAATTGTAAGTTCAAGAAAGTTGCACCAACACCATCATAAGAAGTCCTTGAATGTTCATAAATGCACACCAAAAAAGTAAGATAATGATGGATGGAAGACAGTAACCTTCCCAAGACGGAAGAAGCCAAACCACCAACCCATAAAGGGAAGAAACAATGGAGCTAGAAATGAAAATGAACAACATCATGCATAAAAATAAAAAAAAATTCATGTAAAGATGTTCGATGCAAAATCTGGTAATTTTTTGGAAACAAAAACTTTTCAATACAATTCAAATCAAATAGTGCATAAACAAGTAACTTCAACTGGCCTAGTGGCCCAATGAACAAACACAATCCCACCCATATTCCCCAGTAGCCCAACTCACAAGACCCTAGCCCAAGTACAGTTCCAAAAGAAAAGATAGGACGGGGTCTGATAGAACATATACGAATAAGTCAACTGGGACCACCCAAGTCTCATCGCAAGAGGCTCACATCATTAGCCCGATTTTAGGGCTATACCTAACAAAAGCTGCTGGTTTGGTCCATCACTCCTCAAACCAATCAATCAATGGAGTCCATGCCTAATCGGACCCTGTGACGTTTCCAATCTTGTGACTATCGAGCCCCAATCCCAACAAACTCTATCGTCTTTTGATATAATAGAGAAGAGCCAGTCTCTACCACTAGGGAACATTATGAAGGAGATCAATAGAGTCCTAAATCTTTTGAAAGGGAAAATGCCTTGGAAATGGAGGGAGGGTTATGGACCTCTACACACGGACTCCCTTCTAGTGGACTTTGTCAAGGTGATAGAGTCCAGTGTGGACAACATCGAGATTCTAGTGCCTATGTATCCCAAGACCTTGACAAAATGTGGAGTGAGTCTGGGCTCTCACCATAGTCAATGAGTGATCAAGTCAATTCTGAACCTAACCCAATGCTGAACATGAGAAGCAAGAACCAGAAAAAACCAATGACGCCTCCCTAGGGGATGGAGAAGGCTCACACAAACCAGTTCTTCACCATGCAACCACCCCTAATGAACTATATCATATGAAATGTTAAGAGTGGTAACAACGCAGAGATTGGGAGACACTACCTTGACATGGTTCAACTCCACAAACCATCACTACTCGTTCTGCTAGAGACAAAAATGGTTGATCATAAAAAGCTGACTGAGGATTTGCAATTTGATATGCTCATCCAGTCTCCAGTTGTGGGTCTGTCAAGTGGGATTGTCATGATGTATAAAGCAGAATATGTCCACTACTCCACAAGGAATTCATGTCATAGTGAAGGTACTCCCATCCCAAACTCCCTAGTTATTTCCAGCCATCTTTGCTAGCATCATATTATATGATAGGAAACTATTATGGGATAATTTAGTTACTATCTCTAAAAGTTATACTGGAAATTGGTTTGTAGGTGGTAACTTTAATGAAACATTAAAGGCTGGGGACAAGTTTAAGGGCAACACCATAAAACGAAACTGTAGCAACCGCTTTTGGAACTGTCTTAATGAATACAAGTTAGTTGACTTAGGATACAAGGGTAGTAAATACACTTGTACCAACAAAAGATACAAAAATAAGAGTAGTCTAATTTTAGAAAGAATAAACAGATATTTTGTGAATAACTGCTGGATTTCTCAGTATCCTAAGGCTTGTGTAAACCATCTCCCTTTGACCCACTCTAATCACTGCCCTATGCAAATAGTGCTAAAGGGGGATACTGTCAATAATACCAATAGTCCTTTCAGGTTTGAATCCATGTGGACTTGCCATCCATCCTTTCCTAGTATCATTACCGAGGCCTTCACCCCAAACTTCCCTTTAATCCAATCAACCAACACCTTCAAAAACTTAGTAACCCAGTGGAACATGCACACATTTGGTAATATCTTCCACAAAAAAAAAGAAGGATCCTAGCCAGAATTGCTGGAATCTAAAAATCCCCCAACTACTAGTTTAGTAACTTCCTGCTGAATCTTGAAAGTAGTCTGATTAGAGATCTGGACTCTATCCTCAGAAATGAGGAAGATTTTTGAAAACTCAAGTCAAAGGTCAATTGGCTAACTGAATGTGATGCCAATACTAAGTTTTCCTTCACCCTCAATAGGAGAAAGAGGAACATGATCCTGTCCCTCAAAGATGACAGTGAGAACTGGATCTATAACCAAGGAGACATTAAGAACTCCATAATTCACTTCTTCAGGAGCCTTTTCACTTTCGCCCACACCCAAGCCCTCATTCACACTAACAATCATCTAGACATGACCCATACTTTCTCAAACTGCCAAAGAGAAAGCTTGGACAGGCCCTAGAGGATAGTGAGATCAAATTGACTATCTTCTCTTTCAAACCCTTTAAGGATCTTAGTCTAGATTGGCTACACCCTTTTTTCCATAAAAGATACTGGAGCATTGTTGGAAAATTAGTGATAGACTTTTGTAGGTCCTACTTTGACACACACTTCATGGACGAAATTATAAGCCAGACTCTACTTTGCTTCATCCCCAAGTGGCACCAAGCTACCACGTTAAAATTTTTTAGACCAATAGGGCTTTATAATACTATCTATAAGACCATCACAAAGGTCATTGTTAATAGAATCAAGCCACTCCTACCTAACATAATTGGCCCTAGCCATGCAAGTTTTTTATCCAACAGAAGGGCCTCAGACAATATCATCATAGTCCGAGAATACATCACCCACTTTAGTAAAATGAGAACGAATCAGGCTCAAATGATCCTCAAAATTGACTAAGAAAAAGCCTTTGACAGACTGGAGTGCTTCTTCATTCGAGACACTCTACAAGCTTTCAACTTCCCACCTGGGCTAACTAAGTTAATCCTATCCTGTATTAGCTCCTCTAACATCTCCATCCTAGTTAATGGTGGTAAGACTGATACCTTCAAACCTTCTAGGGAAATTAGGCAAGGGGATCCATCTCCCTATACCTATTCATCATGTGCATGGAAACGCTCTCCAGGCTCACTTAAAGGGCTGTGCATGAAAAACAATGGTTTCCCATCAGTATTAGTACGTCTGACCCAAAGATATCCCACATCTTCTTTGTTGATGACCTTACCCTGTTTGTAAAGGCAACCATCAGGAACTGCAACACAAACTACACTATCCTGTAGTCTTTTTATGAAGCTTCTGGCTAAAAAATAAATCTCACTAATTCTTGGGTGCTTTTCTCTACTCTAACATAAAGCTTGAAACTCTGGAGAACCTTACAAGTACTATTTCCATTCAAGTTACAACACCCTTTAGTAAGTACATGGGCTTTCTAATGTTCCACAAGATATTAGATAATATGCAATCCAAGCTTTCTGGCTGGAAAACAAATTACCTAAATATGACTGAAAGAATCATCCTGGCTAAAGCCCCTCTTAGCAATATTCGAAGTCATGTCATGAAATGCATTAAGATGCCCACTAAGACTACCAACCAAATTGATATAATTCAAAGGAATTTTATCTGGGTACTACACCAAATAAGAAGAAAACCTGCTTTGTCAACTGTGATGAAATCACTAAGCAAAAATCTCATGGTGGGTTGGGATTATAGAAAGTTGAATGCAAGAACAAAGCCTCCCATACTGGCCTGGTCTGAAGGATTTACCACAACACCTCTAGCCTATGGGCTAGAGTCCTAATCTCCAAACATTGTACCTAGAACCATACCCTTAGGAAGCCAAGCCCCCAATTTGGCAATGTATCCTCAAAGGTTGGGATACATATAATAAGGCATTGGATGGGTGGTCCATAAAAAAAATAGGGTGAGCTTCCTTAATGATGCCTGGATTCCCAATCATCTAGCCCTTAGGGACATGATTGAGGGTCCACTTAACCCAAATAACTCTGATACCAAAGTGGACACTATCTATAATTCTGAAAACTGGGATACTTCATCCATCTCCATGAACATACATGAGAATATAACCAACCTAATCAAATCCACATTCATCCTTACAGACTCAGCTAAGTAAGACATGCTAATTTTGGGGGCTGACTCAAAATGGTTCCTTTACCACCAAATCAGCCTATACCTTCCTTAACAACAACAATGCCTATGATGAATCAACAACAATGCCTATGATGAATGGGGAAAGGGGTAACTTTAGTTGGATGTGGAGGTTAAAATTTCCAAACAGAATAAAAACCTTCATCCAGCTGCTTGTACAGGACAGTCTCCTACTAGTGCTTTCCTGCACATAATTGGAATCAACTGCAACCCTGCATGCTATTTCTACTCTATTATTCTTGAAAGTAGTGATCACATCTTCTTTGAATGCCCCAATGTAACCCAATTCTGGCATGATCTAATATCAAAAGGAACTATTGAAAGCCTATAGCTGAATCTTATCTTTTCAACCCTGTTATGGCCAACCACATGGAATAAGTTATGGAACCTGTCATTTAATAACATTATCTCATGGGAAACCATTCTCCCTTTCTGCTTCTAGCACATTTGGCTAACGAGGAACTATAATCTGTTTAATAATAAGAAAGATACCATATCAACTGACAACACCATTACCAAATTAACTAAGTACTACACAATAACACAAAAAAGAGTGACTAGGAAGCCTTTTCCTACTAGAGTTGAATGGGAGCCCCCCATGAGGGGGCACTATAAACTCAACACTGATGGGGCGGCTAAGGGAACCCAGACATTGGGGAAAATTGGTGGGGTATTTAGGACAAATAACGAGGACTGGGTTTTGGGGTATATGGAAAAGATGCCACACATCACCAACATCGTTAACTGCATCGCTAAAAGGGTCTCCAAATTGTAGAATAAAATGGATGGATACCACTGGAAGTAGCTACAGACTCAGCAAATATGATAAGGTTGCTAATCACTAGAAATATAACTTATGATCCCATTATATGTGAATGCAAGTTGTTGATCCAAAGGATGGTCAGAGTAGATTAAGATACGGTTACATGGAGCATAACAGAGTGGTCGATGCATTGGCAAAAGAGGAAGTTAAAATATTTTTTTTTGGAAGAACTACCATGCTAACAGTTCTTCCGGTATTTGTAAATAAATTATTTTGGACAAACATCCTAAGAACTGAAGTAACTAGATATTTTTGACATGTAATACTGATACACATGAAGAACATGTATGTTTTAGGGGGATTACAATACCCCCGGCTAACTATCACTTTTTAATGTAGTTTTTAATATATATAATTTCCCCTTTGACAAAAAAATGGCTTAGTAATATACGTATTAAAATAACCAAAATAACCTTGATGTATTAAATAAAATTTAAAATGTAAACAAAATGCCTATTTTAATCCATGCAATTCAATTCATGCACTACTAATCATTTATTATAATTTTTTTTATTACTAATCCTTACATCAATAACTTGTTAATTTGATACACGACCAATAATTTTTTGCATATAAAAATTTATTTTTAAATTAATATTTTTTTATTGCAATATGGGTTAGACTTACCTCTTCAATGATCAGTATAACTCGCTTTATTTATCGAAGGGGTTATATTCATTAGTATCCTTAATACATTTTATGTTTTATAAGACCTCGTTGCAAGCTTGCAGTTGAGCTTCACCATGGGTAGATGTCATATGAAGTGTTAGCTATAGTTAAGTATATCTCATATATAACACGACTATGACCCTTTTCTTAATCAAAATTTTGAGGGGTCATTTGGTTCCAAAGAAGATTATTTAGGGATTAATAATCCTAGAATTATAATTGTAAGATTATTATCCCACATTTGCTATTGGTTGGCCAATACCATCATTTTGATATAAAATTTATATCCATATTAGTTAATACTCAATAACTAAACATCAAATAAATATTAAAAGTTTGAATTTTATTTCGATTTTATAATCCTATCCCGATAACCATCCAACCCCTTAAGTACGAAAAGAGAAAACGTGTAAACAACCAAACAAAAGGGGTTAAAAAAAGAAGCAAAATCGAGGTAATAAATATAGGAAAAATAATACTATATAACCGCTCTCAAACGAATAACCGAAAAGGCATATAGTTTTTATAATTTATATATTTTATATGTTATATACAAAAATTATACAATATTTATATACTTTTTCGGCTACAGAACAGAACGTAAATAGTTTTGAATGGGCTAAAAGTGGAAAAAGCCCATAAATCTACACCGTGCGCTTTATAGCCCAAAAAGCCCTAAAATCACGAGCTCTAACGACGAGTCACGAGTGCAGCACCAGGAGAGAACCCGGTAAGAAGCAGAGAAGAAGCTGATCGCCAATTTCATCAAACCCTAATTGATAATCCAGGTAATATCTAATGGATTCTTCCTCACCACACTGTACTACTTTTAGGGTACATTGTTGATCATCATCCCTGAAAAGGGTCGAGACGGGAAGAAACCCTAGTTCCGAATCTATTAAAAAACTCATCGGCTTCTGATATTTCTGTATTTCCTGCCTTCCTTGTGTTGCGAATTGATTTATGTTCGTGGCAGAGTGGGTTCATACATTTATCCCTAGTGTTTGTTTGTTTTTGGTGTTGTTTTTCAGCATTTATCGTTTTTTGCTAGAAAAGCTCGAATTTTTGTTGGTCTTACCTCTTGAGGTGATGTTACTTGTGTTAGGTAACAGTGAAGTTCTATTTTCAAATAGTAGCATATTTCCCCTGCAGAGAGCTTCAACCATAATATCACACTTGCTCCAAAGGGTGAGACTGTCAGGAAATAATTGGAATGCTGGAATTGCAAGATGTCATGAAAAGAGTTTTTTTTACTTGTGTAATAAGAAAATTCTTGATCATCAGGGGTGTGTTTGGTATGGCAGAAAATCAAAGTATTGTTTTCCTCAGTGAATTCGTTCACTAACGTTTGGTTACTTTGATTTGTTGAAAAATTCTCCAGCAAAGGGTTAAAGTAACTATTAGTTAGCCATTTTCCTTTGAGGATATTCCGAACTTTTTTCTTTTTGATGAAGTGCAATATTTTGAATCTTACTATATGACTTGCTTCAGCCAACTATTAAACATTTTTGTCAACTTTAGCTTTAAAAGATATCACCAAAGCACTGTCTTTCATCTTTTACGATTCCCATACATACTCTATTTTTAGACCCAACCAAATATTGGAGACGATTTAATTGTTGCCAAAGTGAATCCTTTTCCACGGGCAATATATTAATCATATCCTATTCTTATCTTGGAAGTTGTCTCCAGAGTTCAAGCAATGTTTTACTGAGCACTGGTTACTTAGAAATCCTTTTTCGTGTCTTATCTTAGGGTTCAGGAAATGACATCATTTGCAGGAAACTGGTTTTCTGTTAACTTAAGTTGGAAAAGATATATTGCATGTCTTGTAGGATGATTCTCAGGTCTTAAAAATAAATTGAGAAAAGGTAAAATGCATAAAGTATATCGCGATCTTACCTTATCTTATGACACAAATGCTTTCTTTATGATAGATTGCAAGCGCTTGGACAAAAATGAGCTTTGGAATCATACCTAGGGATGTATTTGGGGAGTGGGACAAGTCAGGGTGGAGTTTATGGTTTTTATGTATAGTTGGAAGTTCTTCCTCACTCTCAGAAGAGCTATCATCTGCAATAGTTATTGAGTGGATGAGGACATCAAATATTAATTCGAATAGTTATTGCTTTGGAGCATCTTGGCGCATATGAGCAATGGAGCTTGTGGAGCTTAGTTTAACTGGGGGATTTCTCTCTTCGTTTCATTATTTTTCTGTTTGAATCTGTTATTTTGGAGCATCATGGAGCATTTAGGCAATGGAGCTTGTGGAGCACAGCTCAATTGGAGGATTGCTCTCTTGGTTTGCTTCATAATTTTCTTGCTTGAATCTGTTATTGTCAAGTCAAATACAGAATGATAGAAGTTTGCATTGTAATTATTTTAATTATTTCTCATCAATGTTAACTGGAAGTTCAACTGTTTATAAGTTACATCTTCGTGCAGTGTTGCAGCGAATTTTTCCTTCATTTCTGAGAATGAGTGGCCGTTTTTCACGCACGATTTATGTTGGCAACCTTCCAGCAGATATAAAGGAATATGAAGTTGAAGATCTATTCTATAAGGTTGGTCATCTTCCACCTATTTAGACACTATCAGCAACAATGACTTTCTTTTTTTGGGAGAATGTAGTCATCAATTCCCTTCCTGTGCCGATGGTCTATTGGAAACAACCTCTGTACCTGCATTATGTAGGGGTAAGGTCTGCGTACAGACTACCCTCCCCAGACCCTACATGTTGGGATCATACTAGGTTTTTTGTTGTTGTTGTTGTAATGTAGTCATCAATTGTACTTACTCATAGGGCTCTAGACTCAACATTTGGTGCATAAATTATACTTGTTAAAAAAATACGAAGGCCTTTGCTTGAGATTATATTGCACACGAATGCATCCTGAGATGTACCTTGAATTTCATTTTAGCAATGTCATCTGTATAAATAGATAAATTTTGATTTGCTTCTTGTTTGCAAAATTATGCAAGAGAAAGCGTAAGTGAGTCTCTTAAGTCGTGGCAGTACCAGTACCCATATTAAGTTATGGCTGAAAACATGAAGGTGAGGATGCTTCTTCTTTGATATCCTACACTGTATCGTCCTTTTTTTTTCCGTGTGAGGCTGAGTGCTTTCTTCCCTACTTGGTACTATAAGCTAGACATTAGTGGTCAATACCACCAGTATACTATTTACCCAGTAGGGAGTAAACAGTTTGGAGGCATTGATTTGGAAGCATTCAGTCTTGTCTTGGAAAGTAGAGCTTGTTTAGCATATATTCTTGCTAACACGATATAAACTTAAAAAGCTGCTCCCTGATTCTAGATATTCTCTCTTTTGCAGTATGGTCGTATATTGGATATTGAGTTGAAGATTCCACCTCGCCCTCCTTGCTTTTCTTTTGTGGAGGTATTTTTATTTGGTATATATACATATATATGGTCTTCTATAGTTTGAGGGTTGAATTGCTGTTGTCAATTACTGCTTGTTTGCTGATTGTCTGTGATTTCCTTTCTGTTTTCTATTCTTTAGTTTGAAAGTGCTCGAGATGCAGAAGATGCCATCAGGGGTAGAGATGGTTACAACTTTGATGGCTGTCGCCTGAGGGTAAGAACAATTCTTACTTGGTTCTCTCATATTCATAGATACAAAGACCTAAGTAGGAAATTATGAGCATTCATGTGGTTGATACATGATATAGGTTGAGCTTGCTCATGGAGGAAGAGGGCCATCATCTTCAAGTGATCGCCGAGGCAGCTATGGCAGCAGTGGTGGTGGAGGGCGTTATGGTGTTTCTCGGCATTCTGATTACCGAGGTTCCGCTATAACTTGTTTGGATGTCTCATGAAGTTTCCTGTCTTGAATGCTGTAGATGTCATTGTCCCTGATGATGTAGATTTCTCTTAACTTTTTCTTGTCATACATATACAGTTATTGTTCGAGGTCTTCCATCTTCTGCTTCTTGGCAAGATTTGAAGGTAAGTGAAATGGCTAAGATATTTGCTTTTGATGGTTCGTATGTGTAGCAATTGCAGTAACCTGCTGGAAATGTGTCAGGATCATATGCGGAAAGCTGGCGACGTGTGCTTTGCTGAAGTTTCTCGTGACAGTGAAGGTATGAGTTGGCATATCTTGCAGGATCGTTTTATGTGTGAATTTGCACAATGCTCAAGAATCCCGGAATCCTGGTGAAGAAATTGCATGAATGCGACTGTGTTCTCCAAGGCAAAAAAGATTAGAAAAAGTGCCGAAGTTTACTGAGGATTTAAGTGCAACTAAAGAGTGGGTTTTTGTCAAATGAAGGAAGAAAGGCAATAAAATACACATACCATGGAAGGCCAAACCGCTACGGAGAAACTAGAATAACTTATGGGAACAAAAGAATCAGAAAGCTTCAATTAAGTGCATGGAATAGAAATCATGCCATTCTAGTTCAAAAACCTTAATTAATTTCTAATTTAAATGCATATCAGCTTTAGGTTCTTCATTATTTAATGTGTAGTTTTCTTAGTTCTTAATTCTGAATTCCCAATTTTCTACGTCTAATCACTATGTTATTCATTTATACTGATTCTTTGATGATTAATATATCACTTTGCCAACTATATTAGTTTTGCCCTCTTCAAGACAGTGCATGGTCAATGATTCGTAGAGCTTAGCACCTTGGTGCTCGTAGTGAAGCGCTGAGACAGCAAGGTGAAGGCCATGCTTCAATGCACTTAGCTTTTGGCCTTTATTGTGCTTCAAGCAAACTTTTGAAAAGAAAAACTGGACTGTAAGAATAAAATGCAAATATTATATTTTTATTTTTGCAAGAATTGGATATTCAGGAAATCTCCTTAGCAAAATAAATAAATAAATCAGGAAAGCTGTTTTTAGGTGACATTCGTGTTCTGTTCTCGTGCTGTGTTAATGCCTGTAGTTCTGAATTTTATTATCCATATCAGGTACCTTTGGCATGGTTGACTACACACATTATGAAGACATGAAGTATGCTGTAAGTTTCTTATCACCTCACTATCTAATGGTTTTAAACACTTGTCTAGATGTTGCTATCTACTTCTATTGTTGAGGAATCCAAACCCTACTTGCAAGGTTACTTTTCCCAAAACCTTAAGTTCTTGGTTTCATTAATATTTTGAAGCATGGTTATTTTCTGGATTTTAACAATTTCCTCAAATATGCGTAATTCTTGTGTTTTAGTTTCAGTACTCACAAATGTTTAAATTTTGAACTCTATCGATAGTAGTTAATTTGTAATTTCATTATTTCCCTTTGGAAAAGTCCACGCTTATGGCTAACATGTTTTCTTCTCCTTCAGATAAGGAAACTTGATGATACCGAGTTTAGGAATCCTTGGACAAGAACCTACATCCGGGTATTTGTCTATCTTTGTTTTTCCTTATGCTACCATTTTTTAGTTTTCCTTCAACCCGAACTTTTGGAAAACATCCTTTAATTCATGTTTAATCTTTCAGCATATTTAAGGGGGATGGTGGTGATTGCCTAATTGTATGGGTGGTAGCAGGGATGTTCATTTTCACATTGTGAAGTGTTAATGCATGTTAATTTGATGCTCACTTCCCCCCATATAGGTGAGAGAATACAAGCGCAGTCCTTCAAGAAGTCGCAGTAGGAGCAGGAGCAGAGGTCCAAAGAGGAGCAGAAGTCCAAAGAGGAGTAGGAGGTATTGATGTTCCAGATAATAAATGAGTATGCGCATTCCTTTTTCTTTTGATGTCTTACCAGGAGTATCTTCTGCAGCAAATCAGCCAGCCGATCACTTTCGAGATCACCAACGCCGAAGTCTAGATCTGCGTCTCCTGTTAAGCCGACCAGGTATATGAGATTGCATTGCTACGTAATATTATTGTCGTAGGTACTAAGTATAGCCTTTTGTTTTCTATTTTCAGTTTAGCTTTTTAAGTTTTCTAAACCCTCGAGCCCTTCATTTGCGTTCAGGTCCAGATCAATGTCTAGGTCGAGGTCTAGATCTATATCGAGGTCACTGTCAAGGTCCAGATCGGCATCACCACGGCAGGTTCGGCTATGTTTTTGTATTTAATGCTTAATTTTACGTCCGGTTGAAGCTTAATTATGTCTTGTTGCAGACAGTACTGGTCAGAACTTTGGATGCTTTATATTTGTTTGTGCCTTAAGACCTTTCTAATGTTTGCTTAATATGGTCATATTTCAGGCACGATCAAACAGTGGCTGATGCTGATGCAACATTTGTTTATTGGTGTACTCCTCTTGAAAGGAGAGTCTAAAACTTTGTGCTTAGTTTTGGTTAGGATATGCTATGGACTAGAGCTATGTATTAAAGGCGGAACCTTTGGAGGTCTGTCCTAGTAATGTGTGTTCTTATATGGGAGCTGCAGTATCCTGTTCTCTCGGCTGTTAGTAGTCTATGGTCATTCAACGTGTATGGCCTATTTTTGCAAGTGGTTTTGCTTCTTAATGGAGTTCTGACTGTCAAAGTTGGGCATTGGCTTGTTGAGTTTGTTATTTTAGTGTTGACTATCAGATTGTCTCTTTTCGAAGTTGGCATTCATTGAAGCTTTTTATGTTCCGCCTAAATACTTCCCCATGATAAAGTACATATATTCTGTTGATGATCCTGATCCTTCTAACTACCTCTGAAGCTTTGTTGCGGAAAGCGCCTGTGTAGTGTTAAGAGGTAGCCAGTTAGTAACATTAAGGCGGGCCTTGAATGAATACTGCAGGATGCAGTCTGTCTTATCGGCTTACAGGTGTGGTGCTTTGTTAAAAGTGGGTGTAAGACACGTCTGTTAATTTAGGTAACTACGTGGGAAAGAAATTAGATGGAGACTGGTTTCGACTAGGAATTAATACAAATTCATAAGAGGGGACAGATGATTATTGGCATTTCTTTTTCTTGACCAATTCGATTGTATTAATCCTGTGATTATCTTAGCATTGTTATAAGTTGGATGGATACCGAAAGCTTTAGATTTGAATTCAAGCGGTACAACACATTTGATGCATATTTACCTTTGGCAACACATTTGATGCATTTTTACGAAGGATGTGGTGCACTGGATTGATTATGGAAAAATTCTTGGTAGGGAGTGCTTCTCCCCGAATGGGGTCCTATGCGGTGCAAACGCAGATATAGTCGGGTTCCAATACGGATACGAGACACCGGTTTAGAAAACAAAAAAAAACTACAAGAGCACGGCAAATATAATCTAAGGAATTGACACTTACACAAGTTAGGAAAATAGCAGAATAAATATTGAAGATACTAAAGTGATTAAAAAAAAATGTTGGGAAAGCTATTTCTGCGTAAAACCGTTAGATTCGTGGCACACCTAGGCTGCCTGAAATCCGTAACGTACGACTTGATCTCACCCTAATTTTTCGTACCTCTTAATTTACCAGTCTTCTATATAGTAACGTCTTTTCCTTGATTTTGCTACATTTTTCTTTTACCTTTCCAGTTTCAGATTTTAGATCAATCGTGCAAAAATGTCATCAGTTGGGGAACTTGGTTGTACCTACGCTGCATTGCTTCTCTACGATGATGGCATTTCCATCACTGTAATAGTCTTTTGTTACCCGCTAACTAATTTTTCTTACATATGAAAGCTAATGTTAGTTACATAATGTTTTTCATATGGAACATGGAATTTCAGGCTGAGAAGATTGCTACGGTGGTGAAGGCAGCAAATATTTCAGTGGAGTCCTATTGGCCGAGCCTTTTTGCTAAGCTGTTTGAGAAGAGGGACGTCGAAGACCTCATCTTGAATGTTGGGATAGGTGGCGGTGGTGCAGCCGTTGCCGTTGCTGCGCCGGTTGCCGGGGGTGGTGCTGCCGCTGCTGCTCCCGCCGCTGAGGAGAAAAAGGTAAGAAAGAATGTAGATGTTTTTTGATTGGTAAACAGATGACAAAAACGTTAATTAATTATTTAAGATTATGACGGGTGTAATTGATTATGTGTTTGCAGGAGGAGAAAAAGGAGGAGAGTGACGACGAGTACTTGGGATTGAGCTTGTTTGATTAGGAACTTCTTTTAATATGCAGCATAGTGCCAGTGTGTTTTCCTTTTCTTTTTCACATAAATTTGGGCTTGGTGTTGCAGCTTGAGTCCTTGACTTGTGATATGATTGATCAATTCTGTTTCTCTATCTTAATCCACTCCTTTCATGGGACATTCATTTGCAATAATTGTGAGTACTAGTTTTCAATTTTAGTACGACCAGTAGATATCAACTTTGTTGACACTAAAATGGTGTGTAAAAATATTACTGTGGTTTGCTGGTTTTGTTCTCATGGTTTGTGACATCTGTTACATGAATATTTGTTATATATGGTTTTTTTTTGGGGTCATCTGTACATTAAGCACTTAGTGGTTCTACTACTGCAATAGATTCTACGAGTTATATATGCTGCTAATGATTTGGTACACTAGGATGTCCGATCTCAGTTGTTTGTTTCACAGTGATTAGAAGTTATTCGTAGTCTATTCCTAGAAACTATTTCAAATCTCTGTCTTTGCCATGATAACTGCGGAAGACCAGGACTGAGATCTCTACAAAGAAAAAAAAAGCTAGGTGATTCTTCCCATCTAAATGAGTTTTGATGAACAGATTTATATTTTATGTGCTGATGGGACCACCATTTTAAAAAAAAGGCAGTACTTATTCGTACTCTCACCAGGTTTTAATTATTAGTGTATCCAGCTCCAGATGAGAGTTATATCCAAGTTGGAGTATCCATGTATATTGCTCTTTGACAGCACATGCATAGGTTGATAAGACTATTTTAAAGTGGGGAAGGAAGGTAATTCACACGATTCATTTTGTGGTCCTTTTTCCATCGGTACCGAGCTATCTTTCTTAGCATTTGGTGTGGTTCAACTTCTAAGCTGACATTAAACATTCAGAGTATCAAATATAGACTAAGAGGACTTATCAATGATATGTTGGGCTAATTGACTAATGATACTCTTTAACATGGTGTGATATTGTTCGATTCAGCCCAAGTCCGCATGATTTTTCCCACAAGACCTCAGATTATTACGAGATCAATACACCTTATATGTAGGCTCTCAATCTTTTTAGCTATTAATGTGGGACTTTGTTTGCACACCCAACATGACTCAGAACTAGTTCGGATTCATGCCGAGCCGTTCGACTATGGAAGCTATTCACCTTGTAAAGAAATTGGTGGAGCAATAAAGGGAGAGGAAGAAGGACAAGCATATGGTGTTTGATCTAACGCAAATATACGATGGAAGCCATTCACCTTGTAAGGAAATTGGTGGAACAATATAGGGAGAGGAAGAAGAACATGCATATGGTGTTTGATATAGCGCAAATATATGATAAAGTCCCAAGGGAAGTTCTATGGGGACGTATAGAGGCTAGAGGTGTGTATGTATCTTACACTAGCGTGATTAAAGACAAGTCTGATGGAGTTAAAACCCAGGTAAAGACAGTTGGAAGGAGACTCGGAACCTTTTCTAATTGTGATGGGATTGCACTAGGGATCAACTCTTAGCCCGTTTTTATTTTCCTTTGCAATGGACGCACTAACACACCACATTTAGAGGGAGGTACCTTGTTGTACGTTATTTGCAGATGATATGGTTCTGATTGACGAGAGTGAGGTGGTGTTAACGAGAAGATGGAGATTTGGAGACAGACCCTAGAGTCTAAAGGTTTCAAGTTGAGTAGGACCAAGATAGAATACTTGGAATGCAAGTTCAACGACATAACCCAGGAAACAGACATGGACGTAAGGCTTGATACACAGTCATGCCTAAGAGAAAACGTTTCAAGTACCTAGGGTCAGTAATTCAAAAAAATAAGGAGATTGACAAGGATGTCTGTAACGACCCAGCCGGTCGTTTCGAGAGTTCTAGCCCTGTTCCCCCCATTTTCTTCTTCTTTTGTGTTCTATAGCTGTATTATGACTAACCGGGTTAGTTGGTTCGGGTTCAGAGTGATTTTAGAATGACTTGAGACACTTAGTCTCTTATTTGAAAGCTTAAGTTTGAAAAATTGACGGGATGCTGACTTATGTGTAAACGACATCGGATTAGAATTTTGATGGTTCTATTAGCCCCGTTGGGTGATTTTGGACTTAGGAGTGCATCCGGAATGTGTTTTGGAGGTCCGTGGTAGAATTATGCTTGAAATGCCGAAAGTTGGAATTTTGAAAAGTTTGACAGGGAGTGGACTTTTTGATATCGGTGTCGGATTGGATTTCTGGAAGTTGGAGCAGGTTTGCAGTGTCATTTATGACTTGTATGCAAAATTTGAGGTCAATCGGCGTGATTTGATATCTTTTGACGTCGTTTGTAGAATTTGAAAATTCCAATGTTCATTAGGCTTGAATCCGTGTTAAATTCGTGTTTTTGATATTGTTTGAGGTGATTTGAGGATTCGACTAAGTTCGTAATGTTTTGGGACTTGTTGGTATATTTAGTTGAGGTCCTGAGGGTCTCGGGTGAGTTTCGGGTGGTCAAAGAATCATTTTTGGACTTAGGATGTTGGCTAATAAATGCTGGTGTGATTCTTCTGGTTTCCTTATACGCAACTGCATGAGTGGGTCCGCGATCGGGTAGGTCTATTGAGGGCAGATGGGGAATTGTTCTTTGCGATCACCAGTTGAGGAACGCGATCACGGAGGTTGCTGAGTCTAGTCATCGTGGACGCGAGGAGAGGTACGCGTTCGCATAGAGTACTGGGTCAGGAGCTACGGTCTGGTGATTGCTCTATGTGATTGCATAGTTATGGACGCGATCGCGTAGCTTTGGTTAGTTAGTTGTACGCAATCGCGGAGGCTTTTATGCGTTCACGTATGGCATAAGTTTGGGGAAGAAAAGTTGTGCTTCGCGACTGCGAGGTGTTTTCTGCGATCGCAATGAAGGAAATCTAGGCAAACAATATTAATTTCAAAAATGATGGTTTGAACCCATTCTTCATATTTTGAGCTAGAGACCACAGATTAGGGAGATTTTCTAGGAGTTGATTGGGGTAAGTGATTCTTACATGGTTTTGGTTAAACCCCATGATTATGTCCTTAATTTTATCATCTAATTTGTGATTTGGGGTGAAAAATTAGGGAAAAAAGAGAAAGAACTCTTGAGTTAGAATTTTGAGGTTTTGAATGAGATTTGGTTATCAAATTTGAGTAAATTTGGTATGGTTAGACTCAGAGTGAATGGGCTTTCAGGTTTTGTGACTTTTCTCGGATTTCGAGACTTGAGCCCGGGGGCCGGGTTCGGGCCGATTTCAGATTTTTTGCTATAATTTAGTACTTTTCTTGTGGAATTAATCACTTTAGCCTATATTGATTGTATTGTACTACTTGTGGCTAGATTCGGGATGTTTGGAGACCGATTTGAGAGGCAAATGCATTTCGAAGTAGAGATTGGCTCGGTTTGAGGTAAGCAACACTTTCAAACTTGGTTTTGAGCGTTCGAAACCCCGAATTATGTGTTATGTGATTGGTATTGAAGTGACGCACATGCCAAGTGATGGGCGTGCACCGTGAGAATTGTGACATGGTTGATTCCATGGCATTGTATAGTGACTCTATCTTATTGATATCCATGTTTTCATCATGTGATAAAGTAGTTGAGCTGTCAATGTCACGACCCAAACCAATAGGGCGCGACGGGCACCCAGTGCCTTACTCAACCGAGTACCAACATAGTGTATCTTTCATATCATACTACCATAGATAAATGAACCAGAAAGGTTGTCATGAGATAAATAGAATAAAGCATGAGGGAATACTCAATATAGGATGACACAACTTGATATACCGAGTTATAAATATGACGTACGTGACTTTAAGGCCATCATGATCCTTTATATACTCAAAACATAGGCCGACAAGGCCATACAAGTATCCGTATACATAATATCTGTCTACAAGCCTCTAAGAGTACATAATATCATAAAGGTAGGGACAGGGCCCTGCCATACCAATAAATACATGTACTAATCATACTGACCAAATATCTTCCCTGGACATGGATCTTGTCCGAAGTACTTGATACCTGGAGACGGATCTTCTCCATAGAGCTGGATTGTCCTTCCTCGGTACTGGATGACTAATGGCCAGTGATGTATATATATTCCAAGATGAATCTTCCCTAGGCCGTATGGGCCATATACAGTACCGAGTGGTTGAGCATTTGAGTGAGCACATGAGGCTGACATCACGGTACATCATATACAGCATGTGCATTGGCATCTAGAGATATAAGATATTATATTCTTTACATTGTTCAGATTTTCTCTACTTTATTGTTTTGAGATGTCTATTTAATTTGAAAGCATTCCTATGTTTCTGCACAATTATTTCCATTTTATCTATACCGATTGAGTTCGTCACTACCTTTCAGTCCAAAGTTTGTACTTGTTACTTACTGAGTTAGATGTACTCACATTACTCTCTGCACCTCGTGTGCAGATCCAGACGTTTTTGGTCACGGTAGCGGTTTCTAATTGAGGCTTTAGAGTTTGGAGACTATCAAGGTAGCTGCACGACATTCGCAGGCCTTGACTCTCATTCTTTATCACTAGTTGTATTTTTAGTTTATTTCTATAGACACTGCAGTGGAATGTATTATGATTTAGACGCTCATGTACTCAGTGACACCCCAGTTTTAGGATGAATTGTATCGTATTTTGGATTATCTTCAATTTTCAAAAAGGCTTTTTTTAATATTAACTGCTTTCGTCATTATTTTCAAAGTTATTCTTACTGTAATGAGTTGTTAAGTAGAGGCTGGACTAGTTCCACAATAGATGCCATCACGACATTTGATTTTGGGACGTGACAAGTTGGTATCAGAGCCTAGGTTACATAGGTCTCACGAGTCATGAGCGGGTTTAGTAGAGTCTTGCATATCGGTATAGAGACATCTGTACTTATCTTCGAGAGGCTGCAGAACCCTTAGGAAACTTCACATTCTTGAATTCTTATCATGCGAATTTGTTGATTCTGGTAACTAAACTTCTATTATTCTATTCTCTCATAGATGGTGAGGACACGTACTACTGGGCAGGACTGACAACCACTAGTACCACCAGTCAGGGTCCCGAGAGGCTGGGGTCACGGTAGAGGCTATGGTAGCGGCAGAGGCACAACTTGCACAACAACCATGGCAGCGCTTGCAGATCCACCAGTTGCCCCTATTCAGGATCATGTTCCAGTTGTGGATGCACAAGCGGGACCAGCTCAGGCATCAGCTGTGCCCATTGTGACTCCAGGCCTTCAGGAGGCCTTGGCCCAAATTATGACCGTATGCACCAGTCTTGCATAGGCGATCTCTGTTTCGGCCGCAGTGGCTACTTCTCAGGCTGGGGGAGGCACTCAATATCCCGCCGCCCATACACCCGAGCAGGTGATACAGGGACTCCAGACACCGGGGGCACTACCAACTCAGCTGGTAGCAGCTGCTCAGGCCCGTGTGGTTCCTACTATGACTAATGATGAGTATCGATGACTAGAGAGGTTTGGTAGACTTCAGCCTCTATCTTTCAGCGGGGAAGAGTCGGAGGATGCCCAGGGTTTCTTAGATAGATGTGAGAGGATCCACTGTACAACAGGTATTCTAGAGACCAATGGGGTCTCGTTCACTACTTTTCAGTTTACTGGAGCTGCCTTTACCTGGTGGAAGGCTTATGAAGGGTGTAGGCCGGTTGGTGTAGCGCAACTTGCATCACAAGAGTTCTCCATTCTCTTCTTGGAGAAGTATGTGCCGCATTCTCGAGAGGAGTTGCACAACAATTCAAGAGGTTGCATCAGGATGGTATGACTGTGACGCAGTATGAGATGAGGTTTTTTGAGTTGGCCCATCATGCAGTTTGGCTAGTTCCCACTGATTGGGAGAGGATCAAGAGGTTCATTGATGGCCTCACATTTCAGATGCAGGTACTTATGACTAGAAAGGGGGTGTCTAGTGCCACATTTGATGAGGTTGTTGACATTGCTCGGGAGATAGAGTTGGTTCGCAACCAGGATCTGGTTGAGAGGGAGGCGAAGAGGTCTCATGGATCAGGTAGTTTTGGTGGTGTTCCTTCTGGAGGTCAGTTCCACCATGGCAGGGGTCGTCCCTATAGGCATGCTCATACGGCTCGTCCAGTTCACCGTGGTGCATCATCTGGCCATGGTTCTCACAGTTCTCAGTAGGGTCACTCATCTCTCAGTGCCCTTCCAACTTAGAGTTCATCTCATGTACCATCAACTCAGGGTTCATCTATGTCGGGTCCTCTAGTAGTTATCCTGATGCTCGGGGATCCCTTCAGTCACCAACGCCATTTTCATGGAGAGTTTGCTTGAGTGTGATGATTTGGGTCATATCAAGAGGCATTGTCCCCGCCTTACTGGAGGTTCATCTCAGTAGAGGAGTCAGCTTTTGACTTCAGCACCAGTTACTTCACCACCCGCCCAGCCAGCTCGAGGTGGAGCTCAGTCAGCTCGGGGTTGCCCTAGAGGGGGAGGCTGATCAGGTGGCAGCCAGGCTCATTTCTATGACTCCCTACCAGACCGGATTTATTGCTCCATACACGGTGATCACATGTATTGTCTCAATATGTCACCGGGATGCTTTTGTATTATTTGACCCTAGTTCTACCTATTCATACGTATCATTGTATTTTGCTCATTATCTAGATATGCCCCGTGAGTCTTTAGTTTCATCTGTTCATGTATCTACGCTGTTGGGCAATACTATTATTGTGAACCATGTGTATCGGTCGTGTGTAGTGACTATTGGGTGATTGGAGTCTAGAGTTGATCTCTTATTGCTTGGTATGGTTGATTTCGATGTGATATTGGGTATGGATTGGTTATCTTCATGTCATGCTATTTTGGATTGCCACGCTAAGACTATAAAATTGGCGATGTCAGGGTTTCCATGAATTGAGTGGTGAGGTTCTTTAGACTATGTTCCCAGTAGATGGTTGGGAAGGGATGTTTACCTTATTTGGACTTTGTGAGGGATGTTAGTGCTGAGACCCCTACTATTTATTCTGTTCTAGTGGTATGAGATTTTCCAGATGTGTTTCCTACAGACCTGCCAGGCATGGCACCCGACAGAGATATTGACTTTGGTACTGACTTGGTGATGGACACTCAACCCATTTCTATTCCTCCATACCGTATGACATCAATTGAGTTGAAGAAGTTAAAGGAGAAGCTTCAGGAACTCCTTGAGAAGGGGTTTAGTAGGCCTAGCGTGTCACATTGGGGTGCATCGGTTCTGTTCGTGAATAAAAATGATGGCTCTATGAGAATGTGCATTGATTATAGGTACTTGAATAAATTCACCAACAAGAACAAGTATCCTTTGCTGCGTAGTGATGATCTATTTGACCAGCTTCAGGGAGAGAGGGTGTTCTCCAAGATTAATTTGGGGTCAGGGTATCACCAGTTGAAGATTCGAGATTCGAACATTCTTAAGACAACTTTCAGGATCCGTTATGATCATTATGAGTTCCTTATAATGTCATTTGGGCTAACCAACGCCCCAGAAGCGTTCATGCATCTGATGAACATTGAATTTCAGCCTTATCTCTACCCGTTTGCTATTGTATTCATTAATGATATCCTGATGTACTCTCGTAGCTAGGAAGAGCATTCCCAACATTTATAGATTATGCTACAACGGTTGGGAGAGGAGAAACTTTATGCTAAGTTCTCCAAGTGTTAGTTTTGACTGAGTTCAGTGGCGTTCTTGGGACACGTGGTGTACAGTGAGGGTATTCAGGGTAGACCCAAAGAAGATAGAGGCGGTTCAGAGTTAGCCCATACCGTCCTCAGCTATAGAGATTCAGAGCTTCCATGGTTTTCCTGGTTACTACTGTGAACACGTGATTTTTGCCCCACAAGAAAATTACTCCCAAAATTTAAAATAAAATAGTCTTTTGTTGTTTGCAATTTTGTGGATTTTGTTGTTATTTTTGCTTATTTGTTCGCATTTATGTGTGCGTGTTGATTTGTTTAAATTAGTTAAAAATACAAAAATATTGCATTTAGGACTCAATTCTACAATTAGGAATTAATTA
>MU710975.1:37180-47394 GCA_026770625.1 Nicotiana glauca | reverse complement strand
CTTTAATTGGAAAAACTCTTTTTATTATATCCTACACGGGATGTAGTAAAGCCCTAAAAAAGAGGTGTGACAGGGCTAAGAGAAGCTCTCCTGTCAAGCCTTTGATTCGACTTTTGGCAATGCCATTTCGAAAGAAAGGGAACTAGTTGGGTTGGGAGAACCTAGATATGTCAATTTAGAAAAAGCCGATGCATATAGGAACGAAAGGTGAATGGAGGGGTGCTCCAGCGAGTTATTCTAGATGTCGGAAGTTTAAAAATTGGATTGAGGAATGCAAAGTCATTCGACAAAGAGCCCATGCAGGACTTGTTTGAAACTATTGGAATGATTCAGTTACCATTCGATTCTACCGGGAGATCTTAACAATGAATACTAATATGGAACGGATGCAGAAACAGAGCCCCTAACTTCTCTTCTCAAGGAAGAAGCAGGAAGGAAAGGTTGGTTGCACGTCTTCTGGGAGTAATGCCTCCTTTCTCTCTCCACCAAGGACTTAGTCTCTCGGGTATCTATCAACATATAGAGATCTTGCCTCTGTCGTTGCATAGAGTGATCTTCTTCAATCTCCGAGTTCGAAGGGTAGAACAAGGGAAGTTCAAGGCTTTCCTCTCATTACTCTTTCCACGGAAAAGTTAGCATCTTAGCCCGAAGAGCAAGGATTTCTTCCTCTGCGTCTGCTGCTATTGATGTGTCTACTCCCATTGACTCTTTTTGAGTAAGATCGGTAGGTGATAAGCTCACATCCGGCTCCATAGAAGGAAAGATCAGAGTCATCTTATCTTGACTACTCCCTAGAGGACAGAACTATTAACGATGCTTTGAATAGCAATCTTTTGTACCCCATTCAATAGACTTGCTGGGAAAGCTTAATAGAGTGACCAAGCTAAGACCTTAGACGAAGAGAGTGTTCAACCAATCACGACAAGAAGCCCTGCACTAAGCAAGTTGTAGTCCCAGTTTTTTTTCTCCTTCGATAGAGTTGGATTGGAAGAGTCAGCCTGCGGGGTAAGCCTTTTCACGTGTGTGCATTATTGTTGATTTCTCTCTTTTTTCTGGAGTAAGAAATCCAATAGGGATTCAAAATCTACCATAACATAAGGAGAGGAGGTAGAGCAATAGCTTGGGTTGACCTTCTTAATGAAGATCGATCTGGAAGAGGAGAAGTAGATCCATTCAAGTCCAAAGCAAGGTGGAAAGTCTCAATTCAATGCTGCGGTTGATGACCGTAGCAATAGTCAAAGGCACTAGAGGGAAGCCGTTTGGGAGGTGGCTTATGCTGTTGAAAGCCTAGCTCATCCTAGCATGGCATATTTGTATCCCCTGATAAGTATCATTCCTATTCGATATCATGAATAGGTATGCCTGTCAACCATTTCTATATGCGAGATGGAGGGCTGCTTTGGTTTGGAGCTATTCCCATTAGGCTGCTTTCTCCTTGCCTTGTCGATATAACGCATCTTACAGGGCGCTTTCATCAAGTAAAGGCTCGTGATAAGGCTCTTGTGGAACTAGGCTCTCTTAAGATAGTGCGAAAGAGTTCTTCTTTACCGAGAAGATTGGCATGAATATTTCTATAAGTAATAGAATGTATGAAGTCGGCCCGAGAAAAAGAAAAAAATTGACTTTTTGAAGTCAATAAAAGATCATATAATAAAGTGGCGGCTTAGATAGCAAGAGCAAATAGATCAGTAATGGAAAGGTTGGCTAAAATGGATAGATCTCTTTTACTCGGGGGTCTAACCGGATACCTTGAAAAGCTCTCATCTTTTTGTCTAGAACAATAGAATCAAGAGGAGCAGAGCGAACAAAATCCGCTTTGGGGTGAATTCCCTCCCCTGAAGTTGGCGTTAATTGAACCCTAGATTATGAGCTTACTGATTCAAAGCTCTCATGAGATCTCGTTGGCATGCCCTACCAAATGAAAGGGAAGTCATAGGAGCAAGTTAAGAGTTAGAATTCCCCGACTCCGTTCCTATTTATTAGCCTTCTTTCTACTTCAACATCAACTTCGTTAGCTAACTAATTGATCCTCGCCCATCTTTGGCTGCCTGTTAGGAGGATTATGTTGGACCTATGCGATCTCGTTACAATGTTCTTTTCTTTTACAGAGATTTTTGGTGAAAACTTCAATCTTGAAGCATGGGCAGGCGAGCAGAATGTCCGAGGAAGGAGAACTAGCTAAGCTTCTTCACAAGCGAAGGAATTGCAGCCTAACCATCTGTGAGATCAGAGACTTTGAGAGGCTCCCCAGTCCTCTTTCAGCCTTTTCTTACTTATTTTTGATGATGAGCCTTCCCGCGCCTTCCTGCACAAGCATCTGTTCTCCTGAGATCCAGGTTTCTGCACGATGATTTGTTCTGTCCTCACTTCCTTTTTATATTTTATCCTAAGGACATCGTCATTAAATTTCATCTTCACTTGGGGATTACTTCCTTTCTCTAGGTTCATTCTCTCCATTCTTCATTGTATGCAACCCCATAAAGTGGCTACCACCCTCTCTTCTTGGAGATTATTTACCCTTTCGCGGAAGTGTAAGACCATGAATCTCTCGTGGAAAGGCCCATTCGTAGCAACGCACTCTGGTAGTTCATTCGCTATCATAACAACTGTAACATTCTTTTTCTTTGTAAAAAGTCTTCCATACTTTAAATCTAGCCGGACTTCCTGCCCGTCAAGTACTTTTAATAATGTATTGGCATAGGCGGTCCCCGTCTCAGTGTAGGAAGCATACCCACTACTCTCCTGCTATGGCTGGTGAAACTCATCGAAGAGCCATATGTCGTGGTAATCGTGTGCCACGGTGAAGTCATTCTTTCTGGAGCTCGCATAATAGATCTTTACTACTTTTGAGAGTAAATGAAAAAGCAAGGTTTTTTGGGTACTGGGCTCGCCTATTATGAAAAGCTCCTTCGTTTTTATGGGTCGCTGCCCTAGGAATTGAGCCGCTATCCAATCAATTGCCACATACTTTTCTTTTCTTTCCTCGAATTTGTACTGCTCTAGCCATCCCTTTTCTTCCATATACTTTCATACTCTTTCTTTCTATTAGGGTTCTTGCTTCCATTAGTTTGAGGACTTGTATGTCCTCATAGGAGCCCTTCATGTTCGGGTACCTTTGTAGAACAATATGCTTCAGCTGTTCGTGCTTGAACACTTCCGACCACAAATTTTGTCCCGCAAGCTGCTCTATAATGTCGGTTGCACTCATAGGAGCACCCCCTATTTTTTTATTTCCCTCATAAGCCTCTGCTACTTCCATAACATGGGCCTTTGACGTGTTCCCCCGTATATGTGGATTCTTATCTTCTTTAGTGATGTATGCGCAGATCGGACACCAGCCCCTTTTTGCCTGGATGTCGCATTGCATTTGCTCGAACTCGAGAAACACTTTCCTAATCTGGCTTCTAAAGCTATTTTTAGGTGCCCTCTCGACCTTTCCACCGATGTTCTAATATAACCTTCCGATTCTATGGTTCTCCCTGGCTACGAGGCCTCATACAGGTAGAGTTCGGTATTCCTTTGTCGATGGCTGACCCCGCTCTTTCCTTTCACCGGTTGGTAAGTGCATCCTATTCCTATTAAGCGGGGCGGGCACCATTCCCGATAAAGAAAAAGTAATTCTTCATCCAATCTCTATTCCAGATTCTGGTCTTACCAAGTCACCTTTCTCTAAGGCTAAATAGCTAAATAGTTAAATATCCCCGTACTCTTTTTTCCTATTTTCTTTATTCTTTCATGTCGAGCTTTCGAAAGCCACTGGGGAGGGAGAATGAACGATCGACTGCTAAAGATCTTGAATAAAGAATTGATAGCTTTGCAGAGGAGAAAAACTTTGATTCTTCCCAAAGGTGTTCCTTGCATACTGAAGTGAACAGGGGCGGTACCAATTACCACTAGAAAGCGGTCACTCCTATCAATGAATACCATTAATAGTTGTCTATGTCAGTAACATAGCCATAACAACTTTGTTTTACTGCTTGAGGTGGTGATAGCTTTTATATATTTGCTTAATTATAAGCTTGCATAGTGCTCTTCCTATTTGTTTTCTCGGCTTTCTTCTGCCGAACCGAACGAAGACTATTTCTCGTACCTCTGTACCTATTGCATTGATATCTTCTCTTTCACTCTCTTTCTTTATTCAGGAAAGGTGAAGATTGAATCGGGAATCGAAAACAAAGCAGAAACAGACTTGTCCTTTTGTCGAAAAGTCTTGTACGGTTCCTCAATCCGGGGGCACTGCAAGAACCCCTATGACACTTGGAGATCGCTTGCCTATGTCACTTGTACAGTCCTCTAACATGATAAGTGTGCCATATCCATCTTGGCTTCAAAGTCTGATTCTGAAGAGAGAGACACCGACCCTAGTCAGTCTAAACGGGCTTGATTACCACCGAAAATTTCCCAAGATGGTAGAATGTAAGCTCTAGGGTGAAGAAGAAAGCATTGCCCGGCTTAGATGAGCCTTTCGATTATGATTTGTTAGCACAACTAGCTAATGTACCAGCTAGAATTACTTTTTTGAGGTTGTCACCTGACATCCGACAAGTGTCAAGGCTCTATCAAAAGCCGATAAGCATGCACCCCATGTACACCAGATAGAGGTGAATGATGTACCTCAAGAAGAGAACCAAGGCATACAAGAGAAGATGAAGGCAGAGGAGCCAGACCTCACATTTTCTCGAGAAGACTTATTTGTTACTAGGGGACCTTCACCATAATCATCCACTGTACCTTTCAAGATATATTGGTGAAGTAAAACTCCGACAAGTGCAAGTAGATCCGGGGTCAGCTATAAATGTTATACCCCTAAAAATGGTAAGGAAGCTCGGGATTTCCACCAGGAAGCTGAACAGCATTAAGACCCAGGGTACAACGCTGAGTCTCAAAAAGCTATGGGCAAGATTCGCCTCAAGTGCCAGATTGCAGATCTTAAGACAAAAGTAATTTACTCCGTGATCGAGAACGAGACTTCCAAAAACCTTTTTCAAGGAAGGCCTTGGATCATGCAAATGGCATCTTTACCTTAAAGCTGCTGAAGATTGTTAAACGTAATTAACTATTCCACTTGATGAGCTCAGAGCAATGAAAAAGCATTTTTGGAAGAAGGGTAATGGAGACCAGGAAAGAGGGAAGCGTCAGTCAGCCTTAAGGCATGGAATCGACATTCTCGTTAGCTTTTTTAGTTGAGGTAAGGTATAAGATAAGGCCTGCAAGTTCGTTCCTTGAAGTATTGGCCTCTTAGTTTAAGCTCTTGGATGATATAATCCATCTAATCAAAAGCAAGGAAGGATAGACAGTCCAGCAGGTGTATAAGCATGAAGTGAAGATGAAGTAAGCATGGCTTTGTTTGCGCGCCTCTGGAATTCTGAAATCCTCTTCTAGGCATGTTCCAGATACTATACTAGTCAAAGAAGTTCCTTGCCTTTTGTTTTGCTAGTGGGCTGGTGCAGAATGAGTCTATAGTTATGGTCTTGGGAATCTCTGAGTCCCTGCGATGATGGCTGCCAGAAGCATCGTGGGGCTTGTCAAGGTACAGCTTTTCTAACGGATTTCCAACTTGAAAATCCAATTCAAGCTCTGCCTTTAGCTTGACCCCATCTGCTATCAACTATTCACCTATTTTTCAGTATGAATCGAAATCGAGCCTAACTCTGCTCATCCAAACTGGGATTTTAAGCGAAAGTTGGGTCTTCCGGTACGCTTTCCCGAAGGTGTAAAAGACTTTTTCAAGTTTGAGTAGTGAAAACGTCGTCAACTCGTAACCGGGGAATATAAGTCCGCCTCCCAAGACTACTTAATCCCTGCTCTATGTCCTGCTGCTGACCTTAGCGAGACAATGGGAGTGCATCTCATTTGAATAGAAAGGATTTACCTCGCTTGTTGGACGGGACTAAAAAGTCTTTTTCAAAAGAAAAGTCTTACGACTGAACAAAGGGAGCAGGCTGGATACTAAAAGAATTCGATACAGCGGGGGGGAATGAAGGTTCCCCAATTTGATAATATTTTTTTTTAATGCTGACATGACAGGGGAAAGAGGCTTGCAGAGTATGTCTTTGATGACCGAATAAAGGAGAAAAATAAAACTTTAAGGGCCATCAAAAAGAAAAAAACGGACATCATGCTCGGCGGCTAAAGGGAAAGAAATTGGAAAGGTGCTCAAGATTTATTATACTACCTCTGATGCTGAGGGCGATCGTTCTATTTTATTGTGTGCAGAAGTTGATCTTACTAAGCCTCTTTTATTTTATCTAAGTTTAAATCGCACTGTGTGGAAAATTGAGTATGAGAGCCTTCATATGATCTCTTTTAATTGTGGCAAAGGCAAATATGGCCTTAAGGATGATAACTGTCCATTAAAGCAAGTTGAAGGCCAAACTGATACAGCGAAAGATCCAGTTGATGGTCATGGGAACAGTAGCGATCGGCCGGGGCTGAAGCAGACCTTTCCTATTTTTTCATTATAATAAATATATGAAAAGAGGAAAGGGCTTTTTTATAGAGAGGGGCTGAAAGTATCTCAGAGCGAACGTAAGCTTTGCCATGGGAGTAGATCAGCGGAGTTTATGATCATAAAGAAAAGGCTAACCTCCCCCTTACGGATCATTTCACTTGCTTGACTGGTTCGCTTTCCAGGTTACTCACTTCCGTTCTATCGGGATGAACTAGCGATATGAGAGTTAGCCCGTCTTCGACGACTGGTGATTCGGCAAGCGATTGATTCGGCGCATCTAAGTATTCTCTGCTCTCCGACTTGCAAGCACTCTTTATTCTTTCCCATCCTTTCTTGTTATCCCGTCCCTGAGAATGAGTTGGCTTTGGAAGCTAGGCTCAGATAGAACGTATAAGTAGGCTTATTGGAATAGAAGCCCTTAGTGAGAGAGTTGAGAAGAGCCGAGGATTCCTCTGTTTTCGGGGATTCTTCTTTATATGACGTAGTTGCAATCCCATCTGGGTAATCAAAGGCAGGGATTCAATTCAAACACTCATAGATTCTATGCCCGCCTCCGCTTTGATGTTCCAACCCTGAAGTCACTTCCTTTCCTTTAGTGTTGAGTTCAAAGTTACAACCTTTAGTAGATAAGCCGAAGTTAACTCATGATAGCTCTTAGCCCTGACTTCCGATGAATGAGAAGTCTAGTTAGGCAGTGGAAACCCTGTGAAGTCGGGAAGTTCAAGTTAGAGGGCATATGAATATGAAATAGCATATGAAGAAATTGGTAAATCTTTCTCATTGCTTGACTAAAGAATGCATTTTATAGGTCTAGCACTCCCGTCATGAGACGTAGAAGCCAAAAAAAGAAAAAGCCTAGGCTGATCATCCAACACCCATTGATTCTACTCTAATTCCAGTATCTAGCTGTTCTTCATCTTACCCGGGAGGAAGTCGAGGACAGAGTTTCCGCTTTAGATTAAAGATTGATGTTTCTATTCGAATACAAGGCCCTACGCCTTATGGCTTGAGGAGATTAATATAGTTGAGCTGCAAGCATCCTGAGATTTAACTGCTAGGAAGTTTTAAGCAACATCTCTTTTTTCGTTCCTGTCCTAGCTGAAGAAGGGTAAATTTAACAATCAAATTTTTCTGACTTAGTTGTTGTCGTATTTCTTTTCTTCCCGGTACCGTGAAGAGAGATTAGGCTTATGCCCGAGGGTTAGGAAAAAGGGGTTGATAACGTCGTGATAATTTCCCTTTGGTATAGTACCTTAAAACTTGTACTTTATCTTTTATTGGGAAAACAGGATGGTTTTTCTGCCCCAACTCTGGCTCAAGAAAAGAAGGGGTATCCATGAGATTCGTTTCGTTGAGTTACGGATGTGCTCCCATCTCTTCGGTGGAAGCTCGACTAGGAAGGTTTTGAGGGAATAGATCGACTTGGAGCGGTAAGCTTATTCTGTGCTTTCAATATAAGGGATATATACTTGGGTACGAGACCGACTAAACGGATTGGAAATACAGCTCAGTTAAGAGATTCGGATTAAGCGGAAATGGTATATCCAAGGCACGGCGCAGAGGATGTTCCGGTATTGTCAAAAGAAGATAGGAACGAGGTAGCATTGGAGTAAGTTACAATTTACATTGAAGAAGAACTTGAAGACTAGGTGCCAAAGAAAAGAAAGGGGCTCTTTCTCTAGTAATGGACTAATCATTCCTAAAGTAGTAAGCGAAAGAAGAGGTTAGAACCAGCTCCGCTGGCTAAAGGGACATGGACTCTTCTTTCAGAAGGCTCCGGTTTAATAAAAGAATCTGAATCAGTGGCTTTAGGTATAGGGATTCCGGTTCTAGCTAAACAATAAGGTAATGAATGGGGTAGACCAATTCAACAAGATTCGAAGATGCTCTAGGTAGAGGTTCGAAGAGACCGAGCCAAGTATTGTCCGGGCCAAGAAAGCAAGCCGGGATGGCATAGAGTCGCCCCCAAGATGAAAGGGGTGGGACTAGGAGGGTTACTACAAGTGCTGTGATGAAATCCGTATTTCGGCTTGGTCGATCAAAGAGTCTTAACAAAGAAAGATTTGCCAACCCTCTTACTGTTAAGAATCGGTCTAGCTGCTTATTCGGTCCTTTAGCACTCCTAGCCTATCATACGGGCCCCTCAAGATTGCTTTGATTAAGGCTTTCAATACATACATACATAGTACCTCCATGTTTTCACTAGAATCGAAGATTTCGGTGCGCTAACAGCTCCAATAGCAACGGTGGTAATGCCCTTGCTTCTGATCTCCCTTCTCTTGCTAGCAATGACATTTGAGGAAAAACTATATATATCCCGAAGGCCTTTAAACCTTTCTCAAATAGTAGAGTAGAGATTGGCGGCGCATGGGTTTAAAATGCATCCTATCTAGTAACTAAAATATAGCAATTTAGCAACTAACTACAATCTTTGCTGCCGTATTCTAAGTTTAACTAAACCTTCAAGTTCAGATAGTGAGAGAGTGAACAAGAATCTAAAATTAGATTCCGCTCTCAATAGAAGGCTTTGATCTCGATCCCGATGAAAAGTAGAGATAGAATCCCTGTATAGGGAGTTTAGGTTTGCTCTGATTTCGGGGAAATAGGAAAGCAGCACCCAGAACTAAAAATAATAAAGAATGAGGGGCAAGGTCTTCTATTCTTTTGGTCCTTGGCAAGCTTACTCCGCGAATAGGGCTCTGCTTCCCAATAACTAGAGTAGCTCTTATCTTCTGCGATCAAAGCCGGGATTGTTAGATATAACGAGGGCAACCTCGCTCCTAGTAAAAGATCAAAGGCCAGGTGTGAAGCAAAGCAACTTCACGATCCTCCGATGAAACTAGAATAGGCTGATTGCTCCAATCACGAAAGGGGGAAGAGCGCACACGCTAGAAATAAAGCCTTTCTGGATCGCTTTTCTTTCCATAGGCATGCAGTCTAACCTGCTTTGGGACCGAGAATCTGTCTTTTGATCCTCCTCTCACATTCGTTCGAGCTACTTCTATCCTCGAGCCTACTCTAACTAAGAGAAGAAAAGAAGAGCAGCTTCCAATTTAAGAGGCTGAAGGATCACAAATGAAAGAATCGAAAGAGAAAGAGAACCGCCAAAGTCGCTATTGGTATTTAAATTGAATTGAATCAACGAATAACACGAACACGTACGGTATCAATTGAGAGGAGGGAGATGAAATTAGGTCCCATGGCAGTTAGTGTCAGCGGTAGTTCGACGAATAATATAGCGAGTGGTGCACCTTTAATCATTTGGGGTGTAATTTGTGAATTTAGCATTGTTTGATGTGATTTGAAGCCTCGAGCAAGTCCGAAATATGTTTTGGGATTGATTGGTATGATTGGTTGGGGTCCCGGGGGCCTCGGGTGGATTTCGGGTGGCTAACGGATCAATCTGGAGTTTAAAGAAATGTTGAAGCTGCTGCTTCTGGTATTTTCGCTTCTGCGGAAGTGGGGACCGCAAAAGCGGTTACGCAGGTGCGAAATGGAGACCGCAGAAGAGGCTTTGGCTGGAGCTACAAGGGTTCGCATATGCGGTTGGGTTTCCGCAAAAGCAGAACCGCATCTGCGGTCGGGGAGTCGCAGAAGCGGAAGGGGCAGCCTAGGAAGGTGACCACAGAAGCGGACTTTTGTCCGCATAAGCGGGACCGCAAAAGCAAAAAACGACTGGGGCAGAATGTTTTAAAATCCGATTTTGGATCATTTCTCATCATATTTTCTTGGCTTGGGGGCGATTTTGGTGAGCTCCAAGAAG